>BJBW01000016.1:74125-111278 GCA_004320125.1 Scolopax mira
CAAGGTGAGGCTTGATGAGGCCCTGGGCAACCTGGTCTAATTGGGGGTGTCCCTGTGACTACAGGGGGGTCAGACTAGATGACCTTTGAAGGTCCCTTCCAGCCCAGATGATTCTATGATTCTATGATTTTAGAATTCTATGATTCTAGAATTATATTTACCCTCCCATGACACCAGAGAAGCAGGGGATGCTTTCCAGTCCTCCCTATGTTTGCAAGAGAAAGAGAGAGAGCAAAGCTCCAATGCACAAAAATATTTAGGGGCAAATTATGAAATGCAAAAGTCAAGAGACTTGACCAAGGACACAGAGAAAATCAGTGGTAGAAGGAGCAAGTCAACTGCAGAAGGGTGGTTATTGCAGGGTGTTCTACAAACCACAGGTACATGTGTCCTACCCGCATGCCCTGTGTATTCACGAGACATCTGCGTAAGGCTACTTTGCCACTTTTTTTTTTTTACGTGGCTCAAAAAAACCCAAACTGGAGTGGAGGGGGAAAAAATCACACTCAGCCTCCTGTAAATGTTTAGCTGTTTGAAAAAGGGAGGGGTGCTCTTATCAGTCTCCACGTGCCCTGGCACATATGCACATTGTCACTCTGAGAGGCACAGCGATGCCTGCTTAGACTCTCGTGCAGGATGATTTCTAAAAGAAAACACTCACAGTGATCCAGGACAGTGGCCTGCAGCTGATCACACTGGCAAGGTAAAAATAGGCCTGGAGTAAAAGAAAAAAAAAAAGAGAAAAGAAATGTAAGCAATAAGCTACCTGATTAATGAGCAGAAGCCTATGAAAGGGTTTTGTTGTTGTGGGGAGTTTGTTTAAAGAGCTATTGCACTTTCCAGGAAAGGAGGTGGTAAAAGCAGAAACCCAAGGCAAAGTTATATGTCTTGACCAGATAGAGCAGCCGATGAAATCAGCTCCTTTTCATCTCAGCGTTCGTCCTGCTGCCAAGCATCCTCGCCATGGAGTTGGGAGACTCTGGGGCCATCTGTTCAGCCTTTCAGAGACCTGCTTTTCAATAGTGGGGCTCTGTTTTGTGGCATTTCTTCCCAGAGCTACCTTTTTGAGGGGACATCTGCTTGAAGGTCAGCTCGAACAAAAGTATTGCTTCTCAAAAGAGAGGCGAACCCATGCCAGGAGTGGGGCTGAGTGGGGAGAGAGAGGGACAGGGAAGACACATTTCTCACTCATTTGGTTTGTTCTCTACCAGTCTCCTCCTCTCTTTCCTTGGGGCACGTTTCAGAGCTGTGACATCCAGAGGAACTTGAATGCACCTCTTACTTTCAGTATTGCTCACCCCAGGGGTCCAGAAATCACAAGCCAGGCTCTTCAAAATTACAAGATTGGGTTAAAAGCCATGAAACTGCTGTAAAAATTACATTTCAAGGATCTTCCTCGTTGTCTTCTGTCTTCAGAGACTTACAATTGCGTCCTGATCATTTCAGGATTTCTCTGCAGCAAAAGGCACTTAAAACATGTATCGCTTTTTTAGTAAAGTGGGAGACACTCCCGTGGCAAGGAGAGCTGAAACTTTACAGAAAATACTATTTTTCTGTACAAGGTACGTAGTGGTGGCTGATGACCTAGTTTTTTGCTTACCATGAGGAATAAGCTGACTTTAGGGCCCAGTCTTGGAAGGTGCTGAGCAAACTCTGCAAATGCAAAATGGGGATGCTCAGTCCCTCCTCATCCTTCGTTGTAAGTGTTCCTCAGGGAACAAAGAATTTCATCTAGAAGCTGAAACAATACAGTAGCTTTCCGGGGATGTAAGTTCTGCTCAGCAGTTCCCATGCTTCTCCAGCCAAGGTGGGGTTGATCTCAAGTCACAGCTACCTGGAAGGCTGGTGTGTCACCTCAGCTGATCATCATCCCTGGAGAGAGACAGGTACCTCCACAGGGTACTTCCAGCCTTGTTAGACTGGCAGATGATGGATTGCCATCTGCAAGTTTTTGTCCTCTTCCACTAATCACAGAAGAATCCTCAAGAAATACTTCAAGTTTAGGTTTAGTGCCTGAAGTTAAGTCTCTCTAGTCTGATGCCTTGGAGTCAATGTAAGTGTAATGCTCTCTCTGGACACAACAACTGTCTTGTCCTTATAGCTCTGTGTCTGTATTGACTTTTCCTTGAAAAACCACAGATGCTGGTGCCAGAGATGCCCTGGGGGTGAGGGCAAACTGTTACTTTCAGTAGGGCTGTAGGCCTGTTGGATGCGAAGAGCACAGGAATGTAATAGCAGCGAGGGACTTGTTCAGGTCTTGAAAAGGAATCAGAAGAATTTTTTTTTTATTAGCATGTCTGAAAAATAACATAAATATATATGTGTATTTGCTTATATATATATATACACACATACTAACCACAGCACTGTGTGTATGCACACAGAGAAGCGCACACACACACAAAAGCCTCAACACACATCTGTGTAGTTAAAATTAAAATTTATGCTATTATACTACTCTACACTATATGCACACACGCACAAACAGAATAGTTCAGCCATACTAGCATGTCTTTGGTTTAGGACAAACAGAAGATGATAATATTGAGACCTTGCTGTACCAGGGGAATTATAATTCCCTTCTGCAGTCATGGTTGGGAGAAGATTACTGAGCTGGTAGTGAGTTTCCAGCCCTCCACTCCCCAGCCAAGGCGTAGGGGGATCT
Source organism: Scolopax mira (assembly GCA_004320125.1). Lineage (NCBI taxonomy): Eukaryota > Metazoa > Chordata > Aves > Charadriiformes > Scolopacidae > Scolopax > Scolopax mira. The sequence continues at coordinate 76,791 of BJBW01000016.1, forward strand.
AGAAGGTGGGGAGAGATTATTGCTATCCAGTTGAGGGAAAGGGATATGTGGAGGCGGGCTTTCAGAGCAGCCTTGAAGTATTTAATCCAGCACAAGCAGCTGGAGAGTGGTGGTGGTTATCACTGGCAGGGTTTACCTAAGGGGGCCCCCAGCACAGTTTGAGCCTCAGTGAGCAGGGAGGTTGGGAGAGTGTTTTGGGAAAGGAGAGGAAAGCACTGGGCTCATGGTTGAGGCAGGAATAAGAAGCCCTATGGCAGATGGAAGCCAGGAAAAACTGTTAAATTTGATGACTTGAAGTGCTGCTTTGGTGGTTTCAGTGTTAGACTACACAGTAAATTGGATAGCACTCTGAGGTCAGACCCATCCACAGGATTTCAGCAAACGGAGACATATCTGTCTGGAAGTCTGGAGGCCTCTGCAGACGGGAAAGATGAGGTGGTGGTGGTGAAGAAAAGGTCAAGCACACAACCCATGGAGTCACAGACCAGGCTGTGCCACTGTCCATCAGCTCCCACCTTGAGGTCAGCTCTTCCTAAGCACATTATTGAATCACACCTGGGTTAAGTCTTAGCGCTACAGCACAAAAAGCAAAGGTCAGAGGGTATTTAGGGCCACTCAGTTTTCCTCATCTAATAATCACAGAATCACAGAATTGCATGGGGCTGGAAGGGACCTCTGGAGATCATCTAATCTAATCCCTTGTCAAAGCAGGTCCACCCAGAGCAGGTTGCACAGGAACTTGTCCAGGCGGTTTTGAATGTTCTCCAGAGAAGGAGACTCCACCACCTCCCTGGGCAGCCTATTTCAGTGCTCTGCCACCCTCAAAGTAATCACAGTTTAGCTTGGCTCATAAAGGATAAACCATAAACCAGGCAAGGGCAGCTACCTGCAGTGCTTGGGACACGCTCATATTTCCTAGCTGTGCTGGTTGCTGACTCTATCAGTGAACCTTTTGTCCTGTAAGACACTGTTTGTCTGAAGAGAGATTAAACTAAATAGCTGTGATCTTCACTTTCTGTGCAGATGCTCTGCAGATAGCTCAGATAACTAGCTTCATTGCCCGTTTATTTCATTGTTGACCCAATGCCCTAGAAAAAGAACCTTCCTACTGAAATCCTCATTGCTTTTATTGGGCAAGGCTTCTGCTTTCCAACCTGGTGGTGTTTTTTTAAAATCTTTGTTACCAGCGAGCTGGCTTTGCTTCAAATGTTAAGTGATCCATTATTAAATCCTTTCCCACTACTCCCTGAGAGATGGGGACATTTTATTTTCTCAAGACCTGTTCTGAACCACCAGAGTGGTTCTCAAAACACCGTACAGTGTGGTGGTACCCACTATATTTCAAGTAATTAGTATTAATTGTTTTTTCCAAGCCTGGTGATGATAGTAGGGAAGAAAGTGAGAAGCTGGACACATAGAAGGAAAAGAGCGGACGATAGAAGAAGGTAAGGAAGGGTAGTTTTGGGAATCAACCTCACTGATAAGAAGGCTTGAGTTTTATCTGGGGTTATGTTCCTTGGACATTAGGAATCTGTAGCTTTTCCACCATTAAAATGCAATGTCCCACCTTGACAGAGTCAAACTCTGCAAACTGCAATGGTGCCAGATGGACAGATACGTGTTGCAAAGCAAAATGCAAAAGTCTCAGTTCTATCAGCACTATCTGGTCCGCTCCTCAGACCAATTTTATTGTTGTTGTTGTTCTCTTTAAGCTTTTCTTCCCTTTTGCAAAAACCAGTTGTTTGTGACACTTCACTTCCAGACTAGAAATGCTCTCCTTGCTATATCTCCGTGTTCAGCAATTGGAGAGGCTAGCTTTCTTCCAAACTGCATCCTGATTGTCTTAAGTGGATGTGAGAGTTCTCTATGGTCTCAGTAAAAGTATTGCGGGTAATTGTGGAAAAGAGGAAAAATAATTCATTGTTTCATGATGGTGTGGTGTGCCCAAGCAAGGACATTGGCTCAGGAGTGGTTCTGGATATTTCAAGGACAGGGCAAGAGCAGATTTATATAATTCTGCATATTTTACAGAATAGCCATCCTTGAGGAGACTGGCATTTTTGACACAGTGTCTCTTCAAACAGGTCCCACCCCAGCCCCCAGGTGGACTGTCACTCACCTTCCTGTTCCTACCGCCTCTGACTCTTCAGCTGAATTCTTACTCTCTGCCCTCTTCTCTCCACATCCTATGTGTGTCTCCTGAGCTCCAAGCTCCTGGTCTTTCTATGTTACAAAGGGGCAGGAGGTAAAAGAAGCAAATAGGGAGCTTTGGGATCTACTCCTCAAAGCTTCCATGACAGATATAATTATACATATTTGGAGGACAGGAATGTCTTTTTCTCTCCATGGACTCAAAGGAAGACCCAGGGAGATCAGTTTAGATGATAACATTGTAGACATCTTCATCTGATCATATGAATTCCATTCCTGATGTTCCCAATGAAGGTATCATTGCTTATTTTGATACAAGAAAAACAGTATTCCTGTAGGTGCAGTACTTCTACTGTGCTCTTAAGCAGTTTCTGGGCATAGATTGGATTCCTCTCAGGACCATGGAAATCCTTTGTGTCTTCTCATCTTTTCTGGTATGTAAGATGGAACAAGCAAAGAAAGACCAAAGGCTTCAAAGGCTCTAAAAACCATCTCAGTTTATTTAAGCTACTAGAAGACAAGATAAACACCACCCTCTTTATTGCCCATCCTTATCCGTTTTGAGCCCTCTAGGAGTTGTGCATAAGCCCAGTGAGAAGATAATGGTCTGTCCTCTAGCAAACAGTGTTGTCTCTGCAATCCCTCTTCCAACCTGTCTTCTACTTTTTAATATTTTGATAACTCCAGACTCCTAATGGGCTCTGACAGATGTCTACCAGGGGATACATTACTTGGTTACCAGATCCCTATAGTTCTGACTAAAAATACTGGTTTGTCTCAGGAGGTGGCTGCTCTGTTGTCCATGTATGTCCTATTTGAATGGACTGTCTTGTAAGTCTTATTAGCCTGTGCAGATTTTTTTTTTTTGTGGGACCCCTTGAAGTTTATGGCTCAAAACAACCAGGAAAACCATTATTCAAACAGAATTTGCAATCAGAGAGAGATACACATAGTCCTTGTGGCTTTGCCAAATGTACCACAAACTGAAGGGTAGAAAAAAAGCTGATAGGTCCATGGTACAGCCCTCTGCCATGGGCAGCTGGCTCTCACTGCCCACCTTTTGATCATGTTTCCTTCCAGCATTTCACCTCAGCACAGTGCATACCCTCTCACTTACTAAGTGAGTGTCTTACCATCTCACTTTCTTTCAAATATACATTTTGGGAATTGGACGTGCTGAAAATTAGATTACGCCTTTTAGAAACCCCATATATGGTATTAGCATCATGCAAGAGCATTTCAAAACCAAGTAAGAAAATCACAAGAGAATTATTTTATTTTACAATCTGACCTACAAAAGACACATCCAGATCTGAGCAGTGTCACCCCTTTGACCAGCCAAGTCTCATTGAACAGCTTAAGACTGCTGGAGCCTAGGGACTGCTCTGTTTAGCAAGAGTAACCCTTGGAAAAGAGAGAAGGAAGATCTCAGTTAGCCTGCAATATCACAGGGTGATTAACCACCAGAAGAAAGCCTCTTCTTAAATTCCCCTGGGTCTTAGATCTGGATGCGCACTTCTGGCTGGGTATCCCCTTCTCACAGACGAGACCCTGAAGGGTAAATTATCTTTCCTGGCAAAAGACATGGGGAGGAGAGCAGGAAGAGGATCTAGTGGATGATTCCCTTTGGAATTACATGACTGCCAAAATAATCCTTTGGGGATTAATGAGCTCAAGACCAAGCCAGAGTCATCCTCTTTCAGGAAGTCTAACCCAAGCCAGTGGGCGGTGGTGGACTGGGTGAGGGAGCTGCAACCATTTCCACGGTAGTCTCCAAGCTGCAGGCCTGAAAGGATATGGTTTGTTATGTCCTCTCATTTAAGCTCTGTTTTTCATTGGTGTTAGCAACCACATCAGAGTTTGCTGAGTTTTCAAATGAAGTATCGAAGAGTATCGTGACTGATCTTTCACTTCTATAGAAACCTGCTGGGCTGCATTTGCTCCCACCAGGGGAGAATTCAGACCTCTTTCTCACCCAGTGCTTCAGCTTTGTGGGCCAAACTTAGCTTTGAAGTCAGCAGCTTTAGAACCACTTCTTTGGCTGTTGAAGTTCATAGAGCACATCTGATTTACACTAATGCGGAGAATCTGGCATCTCGCTCCTGCTGGAGCGAATGGCATTAGCCCAAGTCTGAATTTGGCCTTTTGACTTTCAAAAATTGGCTGCAAAATGAGGGATCCTTGTCAGTTTTAAGATTGATGCTGTATGACTCCAAGCACGTTTGTCATCTGTTTGCAAAGTGAAAATAAGCCTACAGTTGTTGACAGTAAATGAAGTAATATTTACATAATACAGTCATACCTGTTTCCTGGTAAAGAGATCAATGCATATTTCTTTTTGCAATAACACATCCATGCTGTATATCTTCACAGAGACAATAATATTTGAAGTGAAACATTCATCCAGCTATATAATTACTTCTATTGTTTTCCATTTGCTTTTTGTTCCCTAATAGTTTATTACTAGTGGCCAATAGTCAAAACCAATCCAGAGGGATGCAAAACAGCCCCTTGTTCCAGGTCCTTTCAAAGATATCTTGTTTATTAAAATTACTGTCGTTAAGATTGGTGCTCAGAGACTGCTCCCAAAACGGAGGCCCCATCGCTCCAGGTGGTGGATGCACTCACGACACAAGGCATTGCCTGCCCATGGCATCTTAAAGCTGGAAAAAGGCACAGGCAGGGTCACAGTCACCATGTAGCAGATCAGCAGCAAAATCACCATGTGGTGTCCTGCCCCTTTGCCACCTTCCTCTTGGTTGTTCACATTTACAGACAAATTAGTTATGGCAAAGTGGGGAGTGGAAATGGGGTAATCTCTGGTGTACTTCCGTCTAAGAAAACTGGTGCCATAGCAGTTTGGTGGACCCTGCTTGGTGGCTTGCTTGCAATCAACTCTGGCACAACACAGGTGTTGTTCCTGCACTGAGGGACTAAGGATATGGCATGGGTCAGAGGATTCATTCTTTGATGTTGCCTCTTTATTTCCACACACTGTCTCTGCCCTAGACTTTAAGAGACTGGAGAGCAGGTGAGATAAGACCCATCCTTTCTGGTTTTCTCAGCTGTCTTTTCCTTTGATTAGGAAAAAAATTTTACCTTTCTGTTCTATAGCACCTTCCAGACCATATGGTTCATAAATCACTTCATACAAGTCAATAACAATAAATAAATGTCGAGGTGCTTCCACTATTAAGACACTTGTGTGGCCTATCTTGTGTAAATACTGGAGATGATAGCAATCATGATTTAATAATTATTTCCCCCTCTTTCCACCTCCATAGCCCTCTATGAACACAGAGCTTCTAAAGAAAAGCCTACAGCTATTTTTTCCCCCGCACAACAGTATCTACATAACAAACTCTTGTTTGTCAGGCAAGTTCCCCTCCCGTTCCTCCAGTTGCCCTTAGATTTTCACCCTGGTGCAGAGTGATGCTCTGAGTCAACTGGATACTCGCCTCCACCTACTCAAGAGTGCTGCATTTCATGCCGCCTCTGTTACTCTGGGTGTCATGCAAATGGAGGGCAGCGCAGTTACATCCCTAGCACGGGACAGCTGTGCTGCTCTGCACATCCCCGTGGCTTTATTTTTTTTATTTAATCTCTTAAAACTGAGAGTTATTTACCCCAGGGCAAAAAAGTTTCATGCTGCTCTTCCATATCCAGTCTTGACTGGCCACTGACTAGGAAAAGACGAAGGAAAGGAGGTTTCCTGGTAGGAAAAGAGGTGGGAAAGGAAGGTTTCCTGGTAAGCGATGCTAAAGGAAAAACTGGTTTCCAATTCCACCTAGTAGAACTGGTTCAAATGCCTTCGCCTGGAGATAAGGCCACAGCAACTGTTACATTAGCAAGATCTAACCATCCTGAGATCAACAGTGGGCAAGCTAGCCCAGCAACTTGGATCTCTGAGACTGGTCCCACAGCCACTACAGGCATCCTGTTGTCCAACTCAAAGGAGCTGAAGGGATCATTTACCATCCATTTCCTGACAAATGAGTCCGCTTGGCTCATCATGAACAAGAGGTGATGTGATGAGGGGAGGAATGACTTTAAGATGTGCAGATGCTACGTAACCCAGCTTTGAAAGGTGAGCTGGTCTCATCTCTCTGAAAAATCTCTAACTATTGCTTTCAAGGTTTCAAGTCCCTCTTGTCTTTGTTAGGGGAGAAGCTGTCATGAAAATGGGACCTGCAAGCCATGGGAGGCTGCGTATTTGAGTTAACTAGGCCTTTTGTTCAAGTCCTGAGGTGCAGATTCCAGAGATGATGACCTCAGATGTCCTAATATGGCCAGCTCACCTCACACAGAGCTGTAAAAATAAGAGACCTTCTGAGTGATAAGGACACTTAGCAGCAGTGCTGGTTTTCTACCTATATCCCTACTCTCTTCCACCTTCCTGCCTACCTGGCCCTATGCTTGGCCGCTGGGGATGGAACACAACATCTAGTCCAAGTCTACCCTGGCTCCTCTGCAGCTGAAAGAGTCAGGTAGGACTTGTCTTCTTGCCTTGCTGTTGGGTAAATCTCAGAAGCTCTCCCCATCAGCCCCATCTCTCTGCCAGGCCCTATAGAACTAGCTACAACCATGGTGTTGAAATGGTGAAAAGCTGGACCACGTCTCCCTATCAAATGAGGTGCAACACACTTGGCGTGCTCAGAGACAACTGCTTGGCTCTCGAGTAACCTTGTGCAAGAGCTTAATAAATCCATCAGAGGCTGTGCAGGTCCCAGGTGTTTGCAGGCTGAACAGGAAGGGAATAATTCTTCTTCTGTTTTCATGATGAAAAATGGCATATAGGGAAGTGAAGGGATCTTCCTGAAGAAGATCCCTGTCCAAATCTTTATGCCACAGCCAGAAAATAAGCTTCTGAATACCTTGCATTTATACTGATGTATGAATTACCTTTGGGTTAGACATATTTGGTGTGTTTCTACAGCATCTAGCACAATAGGGCTCATATCCTGAATAAACACTGATAATACACTGTAAGCAATCCTCAGTGATGCTATCAAGGTTAACGTGGATTATTTTTCAGCTCTTGACCCTGTTATCTGTGAACGTCTCATCAGAAGGATTCATCTGATATTTGGCTTCAGTTAATTTCTGTCAGGGGAAAAGTTAATTTTTGTGTAGCATTCCCTTTGGGTTTAAGGCATTTAAGACCTTGTTCCTCAGTGCACCTTTGTGTGCTCTGTGTGCTCCTAAATCATTCTGTATACTCTTTTCAGTCTCTGGGGTGGATCACCCACATCAGGTAAATTTTATATATGTTGTTAGTCATAATATTAGCAGGAAATAAAATGTGCCAGAGAGTTAGTTGTGTCACTTGTCAAATAGGTGCTTTTTAAGAAGTGCAGATGTTTACCATTTCCCTAAGCCTTTCCTATAGAGTATCCTTCTTCTGGACCTCTACCAAACAGTTCAAGCTCAGTATCTGCACAACCCCTTTAAAAGACTGGTCCAAATCAGGCTTTATTTTTTAATTTGTCATTTTATTTTGAAAAGCTAAGAAGGATTGCCGTGAAAAAGTGAAGAGAAAAAGACTGCAGCAGGGTCCGTCAACTGCTCTGCAAACTCTTGGTTTTAATTTCCTTGCATTTGCAAAGGAAAAGCTCAGAGCAAGTGTCAGCTTTTGACCACCAGCTGGAAGCATTAGTAGTGATGAGTACCATGGGCAGTAAAATGCTGCCACCCAGGATTGAAGAGGGAACATCTGTGGCTGTCGGACTATTTCCATTCAGCCTTTAAACAGCCCAGCAGAGATTTGTGGATGTGTGTGCGAGGGCCCTTTCCTTATCAAAGAATATCCTTGTAATGTGTTGGGGCTGGGTAATAATAGGCAGCATCGGTGAATGCTGTTTCATTTTATTTTTTTTTAAAGTGCATGTCTTTTAGTGGGTGATTCATCAGCTGCTGTTACAGAAAGTATGTTGGGAAGCTTGCAGCTGTGGGCTCAGACTGCAGTTTCTGTGTCGTTGCTAGGGATTCTGCATTAAATATCCCAATTCTCTGCACTTAAAACTAGGAAAAATTGACATTCTGACTTCCCATAAGAGAATGGAATACGTGATTCACAGCCCTTCTTCTGCAACATTAATCAGGCCCTGTTTACAGGGAAAAGAGCCAAGGGGGGGTTAGAGCCAAAGAGGTATGCTCAGAAAGCCAAATGGTGATGTCATTTGGGGCAAAACAGTAACGGCAAGCCACTTAACTGGCGAGATGGCTCGTAGTGGGAGCAAATCCCAGTTAAAAGATGGAGAGGCATTAGGGTTTCTCAGCCGTGCCATTGACTGCCCTGGTTTTACTACAGGTTGTTGATGGAGGAGAATAACAGATCCATCAGCTGCGGCGATGAACACTTAAAGTCCAAGTCAGGCAGCTGAGTCTTGCAGACCTGCTGGGAGACTGGGGGCTGAGAATTTCGTAGTTCATGTGACAGGTTTAAATCCCCAACAATTTCTGTACATTACGTGAAATTGGTTTGGGGGGGAGGTTTCTTTCTGTAAGTGTCCAGTTTTATCCTCACAGAAGGTCCTGTTGTTATATGGGTTGTGCCTTGGTCTGCCACTGTGCCCCGTGCTGTACATGTGTGTAAGGAATTGCTCCTGATCCTGGGAAAAGAGGAGAGTTGTGATTAGCTCTTTGCAGATGGACTAAGGGAAATTACACAGGATTTTCTTGGGGCCACACAGGAAAGCAAAACCTATGTACCTCAGCTGGGAGAAGAACACAACTTTCCGTAGCAAGTCTCCTGTGTTAACTGGGAGATGATCCACCTGACTTCATTGGAGACCTCTTTTACACACAGCCAGCACAAATCCTTTTGCAAGCTGAACAAAAGCTGAACAAATAGGTTTCTGCCCCCTCTTCAGTTAGAAGCAATGCTGAGGCTGAGCATGTCAGGGTTTTCAAAAAAGATGGTGATACTGTCTGAGGACACAGACAAGAAAAATGTAAAGGTTTATTCCCATCCAGTCACTGCAAGGGATTTGCAGGAAGGTTTCCTCCCTGTCCTTTGGGTTGTCTTCTCAAGCATCCTTCTCCTTGCAAAGTGGATCCTGTCTGTCTGTCTGTCTGCCTACAGAGATGCAGAAAGGAGCTTTAGGAAGGACATTTAGAAAGGCTGACCATCCCACCTGCATACTTTACATGGCATGAAGATCTCTGGGCAAGCCAGCAGAGAGTTGTTATTTCCACAGGTACCAGCTTGCACCTGGCAACCTGAGGTTCCCTTCTCAAACTCATGCAAAACAGATCACTGCCAACATCAGAAAACTACAAATAAGACCATGGTTTCCCTTCCTCCTTGATGGCACGTCTCCTTTCCAAATAAATCCACATTTACACTTTGAAGTAGAATTTATTGGTCCTTATAGCATTTTGTTCTGCTTATTTTTTGAGCTATGATAGAAGATAATTCTCTCTACAAGCAGTGTCTACCCATGCCATTACTCCAATGCCATTAGACAAAAAAGCAGCGAATTGAATTATAAAATGGTAAAATATCTTCTTGTTACTCTTAACCCAAGTTATGGGTTTGGAGGTTAGAAACATTTATAAACATCACATATAAAAATTGTTAAGCTGTGGGAGACCTAGACTGATAAAGAAGGGAAGTTTGTTGGTTGGACTTGTGGAAGTTCTCTCTCCCAGGTCAGACCTGTGGTTTAATCTTGGTCTTCCAGGGAGAGAGAACAAATAGCACGCCAACCAGAATTTAAGATGGTATGATATTATCATTAATTTATCTACTTCTTCTCTGCCTAATTGCTGAGGACTCACACACTTTAGACATAAGATTGAGGAATCAAAAAACACTGTAAGCATCTGTTGGGGAGATGAAGATGTTACCATATGTTATCCACTTCAAAGCTACTGCTCCAGTATCTAACCCAACATGGCTATGCTTCTTCATATGTTATTGAAGAGGTTGGCCAGTGGTGGTGCAGTAGAAGCTGAAAATACTGTGAGTGGTGTGTTTAGCAGTGGCAGTGGCAGATGGTTGTTGTACCTCAATGGCTGATTAATGGCTACCTCTCCTTAGCAGGTAGAATAATAAGATAATAATGACAGAAAACAATAATTGATAAGTGAAAAAGAAGAGCACAGAAAAAAAGACAGTGTTTGGGTTGGCTGAGGATCACTGAATGTCTCAGGTATACTCCTACAGGACACACAGCAAGAGGCAGGAGGTCTGGGTCCTATCCTAAACTCTGCCACAAACTCCTTTTATGCTTTTGGTCCCATATTTCATTTTCTCAAATTTCAATATTCCTTTAATTGATCATACAATAAATTTAGTGGTCAATGGCAGGGCATTTTGAGTACTTGGACAGCACAAGATGCCGCTATGAAGCCAGGTCCTCTGCTGTTTAGCTTTACTTCGGTGAAGACAGTGGTTTACACAAGGTGATGATCTGGTTCCCCTGTTTCTAGTGTGTCAATACACATCCATTCTTATGCCAGCAGCATCCAGGTCCCCATTGCAAGCATTTAATAAGTTTAAGGAAGTTCCTGTTTTGGTCTTTTGTTATAATCAGTGTTATTACGAATGCAAACAATAACTAGAACAATTGTAGTCATCAATGGAGCTATTGGTGAAGAACACAGGGCTTTCCTGCTTAGACACAACTCTGAAGAAGACTGTTTACTTAGCTAGACTGTCCTTTTATAGTTACCAACAGGAAATGTTTGCAATGTTTGTGTAAGAAGGAGACTTCGAATTATCCCACATGATCTCTTCAAAGGGATGGGAGAACGGAGTGTATGTTTTAAATAAAATCTCACAGCCCTTTTTTTGTTTTAAGAGTGAGCACATCTGGGTTTTATGGACTTGCCAACCTGTTGTCTATGTTTCAGTGGCCCAGGTTTTCCACAGTCTCACCTCTAAATGGAAAAGCTTTGACTGAAAACCTACTTTAGGTGTTTGGTTCCTCCTGAGCTGATTTAAACATCAGTAGACAGTGTGATAAGGACAACTTGTCTCAAACTGCATTTATTATTGAAGGTCTAAACAATTGCCATTTTAAAGACTATTGCACTTTCACAGTTGTGGGTGGGTGGAGCAGGACTGGCTGGAGTGAGAAGAGGGGACAACCCATGTTTGTCCAGAAACAAGAGCATGGGGCATCATGGTTTTGGTCAGCTACAGGAGTGGAGTACAGGGAACTCAACGGACTGTTAACAGACTAACCAGGATGTCTCTTTATAAACAATAAAGTACTGTTGCAAGCATAAATTAAGGCCTAGGTTTGTTTAGGTCTCTCTTTTTTTGTTTTGCTTTTTTTTTTTTTCCTTTTTTTTTCTTTTGTTATGGAGAATTATACAACAAACCAAACACAGTTCAAAAAGTCTCTTAGCCACCACGTCAGTAAATCTGTGATGCACACAGAACAAATATCAGACCCATTTTGATCAACAGGGTTTTGCCATTTAAAGCTTCAGATTTAGCTGTTAACATCCATTAATATATGGATGATGGAGTGAAACTTATGGTAATCTAGATAATGGAGAATATTTATGAACATTAGAGCTGTGAGCTCCTGTTAGCTGATCACACACAAGTAAGTGAGGATTGGTCCACACGCACAACTATTCCTTTACTGCCTGGTAGCATTCATAAGTCAATTTAAGATTTGAGTCCCATTATGGGTGGGAACTATTTTATCCTCATTTTACACATGGGGAAGGGAGGTAGAGAAAGAGAGGTTAAGGGACTTGCCCAAGGTCACACAGGAAGCCTGTGGTAGAACCAGGATATGAACATAGATTTCCTGAGCCTCCTAATTTGCTGCATTAACCACAAGCTCTTCCTTCCTCTCTTGTTTGGGAGAAACTAGAAGTTTTCTTAAATGTGAAAGGTGCCCTGCAGGGAACTCAGCTATTTGTATGTGGAGAAGATGCTACAGGCAAGCAATGCCCTTACACTGAAGCACATCCCTGTAAGTATTTGTGTGTTTGTACCAGAAGAAACCAGTCACCCATGTAGGTGTCTACCCCTTTCGCTTTGGCACGGTGTTTTGCTGGTGGTGCAGGGAGGCTGCTTTGAGGTTCTGGGGCTGTCCAATCTGGTGACTGTGGACATGCCTGTGAAGACCACAAGCTCTGGGAGGTGGTTTTTACCTATCGGTCCATATGTGGACATCTGCATTGTGGATCTTAGCTGGTTGCTCAAGGGCCAGTTAAAGGAAGGGCAATAGGTGGAATTGGGGTGTTAGATACATCATGCAAGATGCCTTTGCCCCTGTTGTTACCAGCTCTGAGACATGGATAAAATCTTGTAATTTCATGGAAATTCATGGAAAAATCTGTTACTCCATCAGTGGATTCCTTTCTTTCCATACACAGCAGAAGTCAAACTTTTTCTCCCAGGTATTAGTGACAAAGCATGGACAGCAGGGGCTAGAAAAAGCTCATGCTGGATGAGCACCTTGGGTGTCAATGGGTGGGGATGCCAGCCCAGCATATTGTGATGAAAAGCTCTGCCTCCGTCATCAGAGCTATACTGGGGAAAAATGGACCAGAGACAACATATCACCACTTCTACATAATTTTTGTGAGACCAAAGCTTCCTTTAGGTGATGTCACCCATTGATCTTTCATGTAATTATATTTCCAAGAGAGAGATCCTTTCCCCCTGGGATTCCCTGACATAGCTACACAGGATAACTAGAAGAGACAAGCAGCAGCCTGGGTTTCCTTGATCTACTTGTGTGGAACCAAAAGTCTGTAACCATTCACATGAGGGACTTCTTAACTCACACACAGACATACAAAAAGAATTACATTGTCAGTGGTATTACTTTTGATTACAAAAGACAATACAGCAATAATATGGTATTTTCTTGTGCAAGTTGAAAGAAAAGAACACTCCCAAGTAAGTTTTTGTGGGTTTTTTTTTTTTTTTTGGTCATGTACTACTCTTCCTATCATATTGCCCCAGCATTAACACAGAGACCAGGGAGAACCCACATGCATTGTATTCTCTAGGAATGTTGGTAATTTGTGTAGCTATCACTATCTCACTTCCAGATTCATCCCAGCAAGGACCCAACTGCTCTTCCCAGACTACTTTTGTGCTGAGCACTGGATCTGTTCACTCATGGGGAAAACAGAAACTTCCCAATCTCACCACAATATCATTGCTCCCTACCTATCCCTCTGCAAAACAGATGGGAGCGCATTTGGAACCAACCATAGGGGTTTTCCTACAGAAGAAACATTGGCTGAAGAAGACTGCACTTTCCCAGCGAAGACTGGTATGAGATGCAATCACCCAGCCTAACCTCAGGCAGCAGTGGCAGAATTAGGGCAACAAGGGTAGTCTAATGGGTGGCCTGAAAGATCTGCTGCCTTTGTTTCCCTGATCTACCACCAGCTGCTCCTGGATAAAATGCTTTATCTGAATTGTTGAGACCAGTTTTTCTGCTTGCTTAATGGCACTGTCCTTGATACAGTCTCATAAGCTGAGCATATGTTAAGAAATCACAAGCAAGGAAGTTGTAGATGGTGCTTGAATAGATTTTGGGGGTGGGAAGAATATCAGGCATCCTGTTAAAAATTAATCTCCAGGGCTTTGGCAGCACAGTGTGAGCATTACTTCAGTGTTTTACAGATAGTTATCTGTCTACAGGCACACCCCATTATTATAATTTTTATTGAGCTAACAAAGATGAACCCGGATACAGGGAAAAAAATATTTTTGAAAGTGCATCCTTCTCTCGCCAGATGTTTGTCTTCCTTTGGTCAAATGTAGCTTTTTCTTCCCCTCTCTCTTTTTTTTTCTTATAGTTTCCATTCTTTTTTTCTTTCTCAGAAAGACATCAAAATTATTTCTTGAGAATTTTTATGTGTTTAAGATCTTATTTGAGTCAAAAGTTTATTTTCATGACAAATTTATATATTTCAGGTCGAAACCTTGTGATTTGGGACTTTTAAAAGTCAGTATATAGAACTAAATTTGCAGCTAAAAATTATAATGAAAAATTGTGATAGTTTTCCTCCTTTGTTACTCATAGTATCACACTCACATCCCAGATCTTTGACTACAGCTAAATATTGTTGTCTTCAATGAGATGTCCTTGTGGATTCAAATATTACTAACATCTGCAAGCCCAGTAGACTATATCTCATTCTAATTGACAGCAAATTTTCAGAGAGCTTCCAATGTGCCGAAGCCTTTGCTGTGTCCCCAAACTTTATTGTGTTTCCTCAATACTGATCAAAAAATCTAATAAAAAAATATATGTCTGTACATTTTCCATTGACCATGATGTTTGTTTAAAGGATTTGCTCAGCTGGTCATGGTTATGTCTCATGTGACACAGAAAGCACACAGGCTGCAAATATTGATCAGCTCCTGGCCTGTGTGTCCACTTTTACATGAACCCAGAAGGCAGCAAAATGATTGTTGAACATTTGTGACTAGTTGGGAAAGATGAAATCAGGACTTTCCTGAGTTACAGAAACAAGGTGAGAAGCTCAAAACCTACTTGTGGATTGTAGCACTATAGGACAGGCTGGGGTGTGGGCTGTGGTCGTGCAAATTCCCATGAACTCACATGCACTAAAACCCAACAGAAATCTTCTGGTACTACTGCATACAAGGTCAGCTGCCCCACACTGACCATTTGGGATGCCCACATACACCCGACAGGCAATTTTATTGGTGGGGTACTTCACAAAGGCTAAGACCAGGTTCACTGTCCTGAAACTCAGAGTAGGGCTGTAGCTAGAGAAAGGTCCTCTCTCTTGGGGCAAGTGCAGACAGGCAACAGCTCTGGAAGAAGATGCAGCTCATGAATAGCTGCAGATGTCCCCTCATGAAGGGCTATGATATTTATGATATTTGATAGCAGCAATTCATAGGTGGTGGGCAGTGTTATATGGGCTGGCAAATAATCTGAACCTTCAGCTATGAAGCATGCAAGGTAGCAGGGGTTGTTAAGACCAGTGTCATTGGGTTACCATTGCCAAAATTTAAAGACATCTCATTTAAGATAAGAGAAGTCACCCTCATCAGATCTCCATTTAATTCAGATGAATTTCACTTGTTGAAAATAAGTTTGGGTAGATGTGTACACAACACAGTGTGGAAATTTATGAAAATATAGTGAAAATACAGATGGTTGCTTGGGTCCTGGAAACAATGTTCCTTTGGGAATATGAGACACTTGACCCTACTGAGGATGGAAACAAGTGCATGGAGCTCTGCTCCTTTCAGTACACAAACTAGTGCTGCACTGTTTAAACATATCTTGTGCTTTTATGTTTATGATAATCTAGAAATACTAACTATGAAGACAATTTCCATTCTCCCCCATCTTCTTCACAATCCTTGACAGCAAGTCAGAGTCAGAGTTTGCTTTTTGAAAGGAGCGGTTATTTTTAGTCATGTTGCAAAAGATTTTCCAAACTCCATATATATTGTTATGTCTCTCAAATGCATTACATCACACGGTTCTCCTGAAAGGTGTCCAAATCCTGCATTAAAACGCTTGTGGGAAAAGTTGAAAAAATAAATGGTTTATGTTAAATGGTATTTGGAAAAGGGAATTAAATGTATTGCACTGATACGGTGGAAAGGTAATGTACTAATGGATGCTTTGGTTTTGAATTAAGTGTTACGCTCTCCCTCATTAAACTCCATTCTGAAGTTATGCAAAGTTACGTCCCCCCACTTTCCTTCTTTTCTGTTGGATAGTGTGTAACAGAAGAGTGGTGAAGTTTGAACTCTCTGAACATTATGCCATGAAAAACGTAACCAAAGCAGGTGGTTTTACATTCAATTAGAAGAGAATCTGATCTGCCGGTATTTCAAGTAGTGACTTGGAGAACTCTGGAAAACAGCAAACCCAACCTGTGCCTCATGCCTTGATGGGACCCAGAGTGTACGGCTCAGAAAGCCATTGCTGCTTCAGTTAAGGTTGAGAGGAAGAACAGCTTTTAACGTTTCCCTTAGCACATTCTTGCTGAGTGTGGTGGACTTTGGCCAGTGAAGTTTGGGGACTATTGATATTAAAGGTCTTTATTAATGAGACTTTTGTTGGAGAAAGGTTTAACCACATTGTGCTTTTACGGTGTTCCCATGGGTCCCACAAGGCCAAATATTCTGACTGTTTGCATTGGTCTGGGCTCAGGGTACCCTGGGATATAGACTTGCATGCATGCCGTGGAGGGAAATTTAGGGCCTCTTAATGTGCTTTTCTGAAGAACTCAAAAATCTGGAAAGCTACCTGTCTGGAGCATCCAGAGTCTTTAAACACACCCCACAAAACCATGTGTAGCTCTCTCAGCAGTCCTCAGTGTCATGCATTTCAAAGGGTTGGAGACAAACCTTACACATATCCAGCTTTTGCTCAGAATTAGCCAAGTCCAGAAGAGCATGGGATGACTGCCCAATCACACATCCCTACCAAACATATGACAGAAGTACTCTGCTGGCCTTCCTTGGACGGTCTCAAAAGCCAGGCTCACAGAGGTTATTAGTCCTGGGATGGGCTAATAACACAAGCATTGCAAACACCTGCTGAGCAGTGGTGGTGGCTGAGGAGAGGCTTATGGGCCCCAAAGAGGATTTTGGTTCACTATTTAATGTTTAGAGTTCTCTTTAAGGGATAGATTGTGCTGACTTTGAGAAAGGAAGCAATATGACTGCGTTTTATGAGGAGTCCTAAGCTGCTAGCATGATTCACACATTTAGGGGATCAGCATCTTCAGGGGATTCTCTCTTTGTTCTGCCCATTTTCAGATTTTGACACATTATAGGCAGAAGTCAGGCACCTTATCACTCAGGTTGAGTAAGTCTGACAAGGTTGAATTGTTAAGAAAGTTACCATCAGTTGGCCTCTGAAGGTACCTATCTTCCAGGTGATGGCTGGATGATCAACATAAATGAGATACATAATTCAGAAGAGTTAAGATAAATGACTCCCCACACTCATCTACCTTGCACTTAGTTGTTTGGGAATTCAAAGTATTCGGGGATCAAAAAATAGGAGGTACCAGTCCAAATTTGTGCTATTGCAGCTTCATAAACATGCTTTATTAGCTGCTTCCACTAATTCCATTATTTATTATTTGATAAACATTAGCATATCGAGCAAACCATCCAGTGCACACACTTCCCATTGGCTGTGCTGGAAAAAATTAATAATTAATTTTTTATGGTTGGAGTCTTCTTTTACTTATAGGCTGGTATCTAATCCACATCAACAGATTTAATTCTAATTCATGCCTTGTTAATGAGGAAAAGAGAGGAGTCCCAGGTCATTTGCCTTATGAAGAATAAAGCTTCATGGATCTGAAGCCAAGTGGCAGGCCTGCTGAATGTCTTCCAGGTCCGAATGGGAGTCAGGACATTTACTACACAGACATATTTTAGCTGAAAAATGCTACTGATAATAATAGAAAAATACCATTATGCCAAAAAAACCTAAAGGGATCCCCTTTTTTTTTCTAAGTTTTTTGGCTACTTCTTGGGATTAACCAGAGATGGAAAGAAAAGTTCCCAGAGAGAAAATGATAAGGTTTACAGGCTGAAGCGGGAAAAAAAGCAATGACAAAACCAAAATTTGATTTATTAATTTTTAATCATGATTCAGAAAAATTCTTCTCCATGACAGTATTCCCTTGTACCTATTGACATCATCCACAACATTTTATTGCTGTTACTGGAAATAAGGATTTCTTTTGCATCCCAGTTATGTTGGGATGTAACACAAAGGAGCCTTCCCATTGCACATCCGCAGACTCAGGACACCTAAAAGTCAGGGAATTAGTCCAACAGGAATGTACTCCTCAGTAATCTCTAAGCTATTGTATCCATTACTTGTTTGAAAACATCCCCCAATTTGACCTCTAGACCATTATCCTGATATTGCTGGGTGCTTTGGTTCTCAACAAAATACCTTTTTAAAGATCTTGGTCCTCTGACTGCTACAAATCCTTCCTTGTCTAATTTCTTCTTCTAGGGTAGTTCAAGGTCATCTGCACTGCTAAGGTTTTGGCTAATACTTCCCACAATGATATGCCTTCTCATTTTTGTTTCATATTCTCTCCTGAAGCTTTAGCTTGGTGCTGCACTGTGCTGCATGGAAAGGATCCTCCTTTTAATACCATTGGTGGTGTTCACACTGAGATCAGAGGTTGAGAATCAGGGCACCTGTGTTGTAGTCTCAGCAGCCCCCTCCCCTTCCTGGGCCATGCCACAATGACTTGACTGTCTTCAGGAGAATGAAAAGGAGACTGAATTTTAAAAAACTTCAGAATAATGTTGTAAAGGCCCAGATGAAAAAAATTTCACACTCTGTGGTCGAACATGTCACCAACAAGGGACCTTCTCTATGGGATATATGAAGGAGAATGGAGGTTACATAAAGATATCTGTCTTCCTACATCTTCACTCCAACCATTTGGAGGCAACTATCACAGTAGAAAGTTGATCATATTACAAAAGATGGAGTACTGTTTGCGGAAACTGGGAGAATTCATTTGGATTTATTTGTATTTCTGTATTTATTTTTCATTCCACAGCTATTTCCCAACATAGCAGCAATTGCTACTGAGAGCCCATGAGGCACCTGGAAAGGTCAAAAAGATGGACATTTTAAAGAAACCAGACAACAGTTTCCTTTTATTTTATCTTGTAAACACATTTGCAGCCTAGTTAAAACGACAAAGCAAGACATTTCATACATTCAGTTCCTTAATTGAACGATAGACCAGAGCTTCGGCTGGTGTGATTCTGTATCCTTCCCTTGCAATCAATTTAGTGCCATGGGAAATTCACTTCCAAAACCCATTTTTCATGGTGAACACAGAAACTTTTAATGTAGTTTCTGTCAAGGCTTCCTCTGCTGCTGCTCACGTCATCCCATCGCTTGCAGAATCTCGGTCTGCTTTTTTTATTCTGAAAAGGTAATTGCAACACTTTTTTACTGGCTTATAATGGCTTTACGATAACCCAGCTGAGTCAAGTATGTTCTTGTTTTTTTTTTTTCTTTTAAAGAGACTTAACTCACTTTTAAAGGAAGTTAACATGGTTACCCAGGACAACATTTTGTGAATTTTTCAGTGATGATAGTCTTCTTTATGAATGTACACATTTCCTTTAAGATGATATATGCCTAAACCACAGTGCATGGACATGAGTCAATAAAGGAAGCAATTCTTGTAAGCTTGTATGCATCTATAGAGGTTCTTAAAAACAGGCTCCAGCAAAAGGATTGCATGACAAGGTACTGTCATTGAAAACATGAACTAGACATAATAGTAGTGTATTGGTGCGTAATGTTGTATCGGTGAGGAGAGCGGTAAAGCAAGCCTACATGGGCTGTGTCAGTACTTGAACTTTAGAACGTCTATAAAAACATCACCAAGTTTTCAATTTTCAGGAAAAAATTACAAAAGAATCCTTTCCCTTATATTTGTAACCTCACATCTTCAAACCGATGTCGAAGGTTTGTTTGGATCTTTGCAATTTGAACACCTGTGCAAAAATAAGAGAGGGAGGGAGGGAGGGAGGGAGAGGGTGAGAAAAACCTCACAATTTTTTTCTCTCCTGTTTTTTTGCAACTGTCTATATCTGTACACAGGTCTTCAGGCAGCTTGAATATCATAAGTTGCTTTTTTATTTTTTTTAACACAATCCGGTCTGGAAGACGACTTAAGGAAAACGCACCTTTTTGACATAAAAATATAATTCCAGGGTGACTTAAAAAGTTTCTTGATGGTTGGTTTTTGCCTTGTGCCAGCACTCTGTGATGCACTGGCTACATAAAAATGAAAAGGAGAAACGTAAAAAAAAGAAGAAAAAAAGATGGAGAGGAAAATATAAAGAAAAAAAGGGGGAAAAACCGATTTGAAACCTGAAATAATGCGAAGAAGTGCGTGTTCTGCAGGCTGCTGCAGGGCAGAGCAATCAGAGCTACCCCTTGGTAGGGTAAGCGGAAAGCAGAGCAGCTGCACCGTGTTTTACCTCTTTGAAACTTCTAACAGGAAGCAGCCCTGATGTGAGGCAGGGAAGTGGTCCCTCAAATGCTGGAAGGCTCTGGGTGTTTTCAGTGCTCAGCACTTTGCAGGGGGCACCCACCACTTGTCCAGTGCCCGCCTTATGGAGCATCAGGTCTCCTGCAGCCTCTGCAGCTCCAGGTTTTCCTGGCTCAGCTTCCCCAGCGCTGTCCCAGAGGAGATGGTCACAGCTTCTACTAAGCCTCCCCCACGTCCTGGGGTGGATTTCCAGCTCAGCCAGCAAAGCTGCTCAGCGTTAGGCCAGTCTCCCTCCCAATACACTTTGGGGACTTGAAAAATTGTGTGATGGAAAGAGCACAGGAACCCCTTTGCTACGCACGGCAGCGGTATTAATAATGCCAAGTCACAGCCTAAACAGTGACAGAAAAGCATCACAGCACACAGCAGGCAAGATGTGGAACTCAGGACAGCAAAGTGAATTTATAAGCATCCCAAAGGTCAAAAGTCAAAACTTAAGGGCTCCTGAAGGTCAGTTTACCCCAGCATAAGCCTTGCTGCATGCAAACACACGCGTGGACAGGCACCCTTAACACGCACAGGCTTACACGTACAAAGAACTCTTTCTTTTTTTTTTTTTTCTTCTTGATAGGCATGTTGTGGAAAATGTGTGTCTCTGTGGGTCTGGTGACATGCAAATGTTTATGTGGGTGTTAAAAAAAAAAATAAAAAAAATGGAGAAGGTGTGAGGCTTATATTCAGAGAGCCAGAAAGCCACACACAGGCTTCTATTTATAGCACCCTCGTGGTGAAATAGAGAAAACGAACTGCAGCTTCTATCTGCTGCTCCAAACTGAAGTTTGACAAGAGCGGATAAAACTTTTTTTAGGGTCCCTTTGTAGTTCTAACTGACAACAAAAAATGATGAGTTAGCTGTTTCCTTTGCGACCCTCTAAAGCAGGTGAAGAAGTCAAGCGCTGGGTGAGAGGAGTGGAATGAGCTGACACTGCCTCGGTGCATGGAAACACGCTCCTTCCCCTGCAGAAAATAGAAATAGCTGTTGTTCACAGCACAAGGGCCAAACTCTGTCTCCCAACCTGGATTCCCAACCCCAAGGTGAAGCATTCATGATCCAGGCACTTTGGGGTATACAGATGTTTCTAGCTTTCTATCTAGTTGCACCTGTAAGAAAGAGAAAAACAGAGATCCAGGGTCCCAGTATCAGAGTTGAGATCTGAGGTTATGGTTCAAACCCACTGATGATTTCTTATGCCAATAATAAAATGACTGCCGTTTTGCTCTCACTTTTTTTTTTTTTGTTCCTTCTATGGATTCTTCTAAAATGGGATCGGGGATCGACCAGGTATTTTCTTACTGGTGTGATCCTGTTGCTGCAGAATCTATTTTTGCAGCTTTCTCTCATTGCTTCCCTGAGGGCATTGATCCAAATACTTTCCCATTAGAAGCTGAGATATTCAGTAAATGAGTAGGGGTCTCACCACCTTTCCTTCACGAAGGCTCATCTTTGTGGTCCTCAGTTCTGTCAGCTCTTCTGGCTGTCACGCTGATGTAGAGCATTGCCTTGTCCTCAGCTCCTCACTTCAAGGCGCTATGCAATCTTCCAGATCACACCACTTGTGTGCAAATCCTGGGTTGCTCCAGGAGGAGTTGGGAGCCATCAATTTTCTCTGTGTTTGGGTGGCGGAGGTGGGTTTAGCACTTGGAAAATGACAGGGCTGGGAGCAGAACATTGAGATACTGCCTCAGGTCCAGAGTTAGACCTAGTGATGGTGGAACAACTAACTTAAAGCTAAGCTCTTTGTTTGCCCTCATTTATTTATTTATTTTATAAAGCATAAAGAATGCAAGTGTACAGAAATATTTTGTGAGTTGGTATTGCTTACAGCACACAACTTGATCAGAACAAGAAATCTTGAATTATTAAATAGACACAAAACACCATTTTCATGTTTTAAAATGTAGTGTGTTGATGTTTTTCTTTAAAAGGCAGTTTAGATTCATAATATGTATCAGTGTCTTTGTAAAAAATAACATCTGAAAGGTTGAGAAAAAAAATGCACACCTGGATTAATTTTGATTGAAATCAACATTTTTAAATTAATCTTCAAACTCTGTCGACTCACCAAAATTTCAGAATATTTTCATTCTGAGTTGATCTGAATTGAATTTTTACCAAAATCTGCATTTCAAAGATTCCAGTGATTCACTAAATTAGTTACTTGCACAGTCATAGGATAATATTAAGCAGTGAGTTTTGCCTACTTCTATCTCATCTGGAATTGCTGCCAAAGCAATTATTTCAAATCTCTGTTTCATTCTAACATTTCTTTGTTTCATTCATTCAATATTAAAACTGTTTTGATTGAACAAACTGGTCACATGGTCCATTGTCTGTTCCTTGACTGGAACAGATCATCTCTTGGGGATTATCAACCTTGAGGGCTTTTAAATCACTCTACTTCTCTTTTTAGAAACATGTATGTTTAAAAGCAGTATTCTTGTGTGGACAAAGACATAGCAAAGTAAGGCTAGATGCTGGTATGGGCAGTAGCTATGGATGCAGAAGTATAAGTTCTTCTGACATAATGCACTTAATCATAGAATCATTTAGGTTGGAAAAGACCCTTAAGATCATCAAATTCATCTGTAAACCTAGTACTGCCAAGTCCATCATGAAACCGTGTCCCTAAGTGCCATATCGTATATTAGTAGATCTGCAGCTCTTTTTGGACCGCAGCCCCATCTGAAGTTATGAGAGCATCGATAGCAATTGATAGAGATCAAATTCACACCTGGCCTCCTGGTGCAAGCATTACTTGTAATAAATTCACTACTAACAAATTCTTGCATTTTCTTTGGTGAACATTACTTAGTATTCACTTGAGTTTGCATATTTTCTTTTCTGCCAATTAACTATTTTGATAAATGTTGATGGGGAGAGATCACAGGGGAGTGACAAATGCTGCTGTGATGTTTTCCTTTCAAGGAATCACTGAAAGAGCACCATTTCTTTGTAAAATTCCAGTGTAACCTTGGCCACCTTTAATTCTGTCCTTATTGTGCTGCTTTCCTGCTGACAAAATGCCCCTCTAGAAAAAACCAAAACTGAAATAGAATATGCTTTAAAAGCATAGGTGCTACATATAACCCAGCATTCAGAACACCTTTGTTATACGTGAAACCAGAAAGATCTTTGCAAAATAAAGAAGGTGGAACAGGTTCCTCACTCCTACTTTGCTCACGTACCTAGACCAAAAGTCAAGGTGAAAAGCTTGGCTTTGCACTCACCTGCAGGTCAACAGGGGCAAACTAAGTCCCAATGCACGTCAAACTGCTGTTGTAGGCGGGGGTGTGACACATGAGGACACTGATTTGCACCATGCATCAGTTACCCAACCATTGTCTTGAGTAATGTGCTCCACCACCATGGCATAAGAAGCCTTGCTCAAGGTCCTGCCTGTGATGATACATTGTCCTTGTCCCAGAGAGCTCTCAGCTGTAGGGATAACAACAGCAAGGGAAAAAATATAATGGGGAAAGTACTGCCCAGGGTCATAAAACAAGCCAGTGCTAGAAAAAATGCGTTTCTCTTTCCTTCTACTGAGCTCTGCTGTTGAGGGAGATGTGGTGAAGACATGTCTAATCCTGGGGTTTTTAAGCACATTTCTGTATATGTTATTTTAGCATAGTTATGAAGTTTTAGGTCAGGCACTGTGCAACTGTTTGGTTCCCAGCCTAAGGTAAAGCCCTTCTTGATGTCCTTAGGATTTTAAACTTG
The DNA here is from genome assembly GCA_004320125.1 of Scolopax mira. NCBI lineage: Eukaryota > Metazoa > Chordata > Aves > Charadriiformes > Scolopacidae > Scolopax > Scolopax mira. Next base: position 100,708 of record BJBW01000016.1, read on the forward strand.
CATTAGATAAAACATGTTAAAGCTCAGCCAAGCTGCTTCAGCTGACTAATCAGGGCAAAAATACAAGGAAGGGAGGTCCTTCAGTTTTGTTGCAAGGCAAACTCATGGTGAGATGAGGTTCAGGGATGGAGGACTGACCTCAGCAAATTCACCCCAGTCAAAATAAAATGCTGTCTCTTTATTATATTTTCACCTCGGCATAACTCAGGCACCTCAGTCGTTCTGAGGTTAAGAGAAAAACTCCAAACACAGCTTTTTCAGCAGCAAAGGCAAGCCCTAATTGTTGACCTACCTCAAGGGCTCACCTTCACTTGGGATGATGGGTAGATCAGCACTGCCAATTACTTAAATGCATTACAAAAATAACTGTGGGTATTCCTTCAGAGCCTACTCTTCTCTTCACTTTTCAACCTAAGTTTGCCTTTGGTGTAAACAAGCAAAGATTTAGCCAATCTATTGTGGGAGAAGGGAAGGTTCCTGAAACAAGCTGTCAATAATTAGGAACACATTTGCCAGAGCTAACCACGCATGGAGGTCTGCGAACTGTCTCTAAAACCAGAGCCAGGAGGTTTCCATCGGAAACAGCAGTTCTTCTATAGTCTTCAGGTGCAGCGCTTGGACTTCTTTTTTTTGTTTTGTTTTGTTTTTTTTTTCCAATACAAAAAGCCACCCCCCTCCACCTCCACCACCCCAGCTCTTGCACCAAGGCTGAGCGAAAGCTGGTGGCTGGCAGAGCTCCAGCCGAGTGCGGAGGGTATGCTCAAAAGCAGGAAGCTGTGGCAAAGCTGAGTCGCTGAAAAGCTACTGGAGCTAATATGTTGTGGTCATGGGGATAGGCAGCAGCATCTGCGTCGCGATGGGAAGACTCAAAAGCGCCTTCAAAACAGGCTTGAGAAATACTGCTGATCTTGGCACTTCGAGGGGGGGGGCCTTTTTGTGCTCACGTCTACACTTGAGGCACTGAGGCCGCCTTCTTGCGTTGACGGTCTGGAGCGGCGCGTGTAGCTCATCCCTGTGTGAGATCTGTGCCTCGCGGAAGCCTCCTTCGCTGCCACTGAAACGCAGAGGTTAGGCTTTGAAGGTGAAAGGGATGCGTGGGATTGGGCTCATCTGGCAGCACTGGTGACGGCATCTGGGGCAAAGCAGGTCGTAAACACTCGCTGCGAATAGCTGCCTTTCCCCCACCCCTTCCCGTGGCAGCGTGAAAAGCCAGAGCTACACTTGTGGATTGACTAATTCTTTTATGGGGCGGAAAAAAACCCCAGTACTGGCTGTGAAGCTAATAAAAAACACCAGGTGGTCAAAATATCATGGAGGCCCATTGTTCTAGGAGATTGTTTCGTTCATTAATATGAACTGCAACGCTGAGAACAGGATGCATAATACTGCCATGCAAGATAGGGAGCGAGGAGATGGAAGGGGTGAGGCAAGATGACCCTTTCCTTCTCTGGCCACCCTTGGGAGGGTGGAAGGAGTGGCCATGTTTCAGTTCTGAAGGACCATTGCGAGCTGAGATAAAGGGAAAACTATCAGTTTCTAGGGGGAAGGGTAGCTGCCACCAAAATACCACAGCTCTTCAGAGAGCTGCAGCCAGCCCATGTGGAGGTGGGAACAACCTCCTGTCTCCATACCCAAGCTGTGCTCTCTGCTGCTCTGTGTGCCTGTAGGTGCCTGCCCTTATAGCTGTCTTTTTTTTTGCTATGGCCTGAGAGACTGTTCCATGTGTTTCTTAGTGCCTGGAGAGGCCATAAGGAACCACCTATGCCTGATGGAGACACAGAGGTAATTCCTGTGATCTTTACCCTACCAAGGGTCAGAAAATACACGAACATCCAAGACAATACTTGTCGCCAGTTGTCTGTTTTGTATTGACCTATGGAGCCTGGAAAAACCAACCATGAATTACTGATAACCTGCATGCTGTTTTTATGTGTTTCACAGCTTTTCAGCAGTGCTCTGCTCTCAGGTAGAGGAAACTGTGAGCATGTGTCAAGTGGATTAGTGGAGCTGTGCCAAAATCCACTCTCAGATGATGCTCACCACTTTCCATCATCTGGGCTACAAACCTGAGGCCTAACCTGTCTAACCATAGAAACATGGAATCATAGAGTTTTTTAGGTTGAAAGGGACCTTAAAGATCATCTAGTTCCAATCCCCTGGCTATAGGCAGGGACACCTCCTACCAGACCAGTTTCCTCAAAGCCTCCTCCAACCTGGCTTTGAACAATTCCAGGGATGGGGCATCCTCAACTTCTCTAGGCAACATGTTCCAGTGTCTTACCACCCTCATAGTGAAAATTGTTTTCCTGATATCTAATCTAAATGTACCCTCTTCCAGTTTGAAGCCATTACCCCTTGTCCTATCACTACATGCTCTTGTAAAAAGTCCCTCTCCAGCTTTCTTGTAGGTCCCCTTCAGATGCTGGCAGGCCACAATAGGGTCTCCTTGGAGTCTTCTTTTTTCCAGGCTGAACACATGAAACTCTCTAAGCCTGTCTCTATTCTCCATAAGTGAATATAAGAAGGATCTGGTTGAAGGACAGAGGTAGGTGCTCAGACCAGTGGTGAAAATTGGGTGGGATGGCTCTGGACCTAACAGGCCACATCAGGGCTCTCTGAAGGGTGATGCTTTGAGTCTGCTTTGCATCCTAGAGTGTGCTCGCCCAAGACAATCTGGTTGGTAGAGGTGAAGCAGAGGTAGATGTCACCATCAGGTTTCTGGGGAGCTCTTTGTGCCAAATCTGCATCCATGTGAGGTGACCAAGGAGAGTGTAGTGATGGAGCTGGTATCATCAAGCCTGCTTTTACAACACAAAACAGAAGTAGCTTTGTATCGCTGCGTAGGGTGCAAAACACACTATCTGATCCAAAATATCTTCCATGACATACCTCTGCTGTGGATTCACATTCAGAGATCAAAAACTCAGCACCACCCTCGGATGCTGAGTAGAGGAGACAAAGAAATGAAGAGCAAAATTCTTTCTTTTTCCTAGAGAGAAAGGAAGCGTGCCCTAGAAGCAGAGTTAAAAAAAGTAATACATAAAAAAATAATTTATGTTGGCTTGAGCTGTGGTTTGGAAAGAGAAGAGGAGAAAAGAAACAAAACAAAAACACTGTCCCACAAAGAAGAGAAAACAGGAAAGGAAAAGAACAAAACATCCTGTACATAGCAGCCAGTCAGTCGAGGAGGGAGGGTCCATGTCATCTGCATTCCTCTGCTGAAGTGGGCACAGGCAGCCTTCATCAAGTCTGCGTTGCTCAAACCTTTCCTTTCCTTTCTTCAGCCTTTCTGCTCACCCAATTGTGTGATGCCTCCTGAGGATCCCTGAGCTGGATCAAGCTGCTTTTGGACCTTCCCTCCTCTCTAGATGCTATTTTGTGAGGAGGGAGAGTAGTGTGGCATCTGCAGGCTGTCCCGTTCCCAGCTCCTCTTTTGGGATGAGCATCAGGAAGCCCAGATCCCCACTGGACATCCACAGATGTGAGATCCCCTTGCCCTGTTCCAAGATGAGGGGCAAGAACTGAGCCTGAGGCTATGTCGTGCAGCCAGCATCACGTTGTGGATGAGCTACAAAATCTATAGCCCAAACTGGAGCTGGCTCTGAGCCTAAGCTGAGAGACTCAGGTCTCTCTGCACCTGCCTGGGTGAAAAGGTCTCTTGTTCTTCATCACAACAGCTAACCCAAGGATGAAACTGGTGTGGAGACCTCACTGTTGTCTCAATTCAAGAAGGAGTCAGTGGCAGGGTGGGGTGGCTGGGAAGGGTTGGACAGGGAGGTTGAAACCCATGCAGCTTGTGCTTTTTATTCTGAGGTGAGATGCTAGAACAGCATCTTTTTAGGAGGCCTGAAATACAGTTGTGATCAGTAGTTTTTATGGGTGGAAACATGTCCTTTAAGGGATCCTTTACTAACCCCAGTGAAACACAGGTGCCTCTCTCCTGGTCATTGTTTGTGTGGTCTTGCTGAAATGCATGTGATTTCCTCCAAAACCCATAAATGTCACTTCTTAATCAGTTCCAGAGTTACTGCCTCCTTCTCCAAGCAGGCTGCCTGCATGAATCTATCACTGAGCTGCTGGAGCTAATCCCCTCCCCTGCCTTTCCTTGGAGAGGGTAAAATTAGTTTTTGAAATAGAAACAGAACATTTCCAATGAGTGGTGGACGTGGCCTTGTATCTGGGAAGCTGGACACACTGCTTCTGCCCCATCACAGGCAGAAGGGGAAGATGGACACTTCATGTATCAGCAAGAGGAGAAGCCTGAATGGATTCCCCAAAAGCTGATACTCACGGCACGGTCCTTGAGGTCAACTAAACTGTCACAAAAGTGCACTCAGACAACTTCACTAAATGATGAAGGCAACCTATGAGAGGTGGTAGCACATACAGCTTCATTCATGCATCTTGCCTTGCATTCCTCTAAAAGTATTCCTGAGAGGCTTTTTTTGTTGTTGTTTTATTCCCCTGTGCTTTTCTTGTTGAAATTCTTCCTACTGAAAGCTTAGAAGAAACATGTTCATTTAAGAACAGGTGTAGCAGATGTAATTTGAACTAGCTTCCCCATCTCTCAAAATCCCTTAAACTTTGGGAAGGAAATTTTTAATAATGACTTATTAGTTTGGTGCTTTAATAGGTGCTGCCTTCATACAATATAATTTACTATAATTCCCTGATATCCCTTGTCCTCTCATTTCCACCCCCTGCCATCCCATACCTTCTCTTTTCCAGCTTGTTTATTTTAGAGCGCAAAGCTACTTAGAATTATTTATTTTTGGATCAGCTACTGATTCACTTAGTGACTAAGTCATTTCATCACTCGATGCCTCACTTTACCTATACATTAAGAAGGATTAATAGTACCTACTTTTCAGGGCTGTTAGCAGTCTAAATTAATTCATGCTTATAGTGTTTATAAAGAGATTTGAGATCCTTGGTTACTGGAGGCTAGGGAGCTGCAAAGTATCTTATTTTTATTTAATAGTGGGGTTTTTTTTGGTGTAACTTCGCGTTATAAAATGACAAGAAGCTTTGCAATTAGTTGGAGAGTCTATTATTCCCAGGGCTCAATTTATATTCTAGTCCAGATACAAACATTTTGTCTGCATATTTTTCCCCCTGATGTTTCAATCACAGTTAATGTCTGACCTCTATTACTGAGAAATGTTGGATGGTGGAAAAATGCTGCAAAAAATATCAGAGGGTGGGTGACAGACCTTTGCAGTGTTGTTTGGTGCTCTTAAAACAGCTGACGTGCTCTTTCTCAGAGGTGATTGCATTTTGTTGTTATTACTGAAAAATATGTAGCCAGAAAGTCAAAAATTTAGACTTAGCATTAGAATTTGTGACAATGTTGTGCATTTACTGGAAACATTTTGTTGGCGTTGTGGGAGATTGATGTGAGTCTATCAGGAAGAGTGAAAGGACAGTAGACCAGGAGAAAGCATAAGGGTGTCTCTAAATGAAACCTGAGATCAATTTGTAATTATTTCACATTTACTGAGTAATCTACCAAATGATACCACATTGCTACGCAATATTATCATTAGACAGGCAATATTTGGGCTTGAATATCAGCATGTGGACAGACCATTGTTTTGGTTATGCTAAAAATAGCTCCATTAAAATTTTTAGAGATTTCACCTCATCCCTTACGGATGGACTGGACTGGCTGTATAATGCAGTTTTGGGGAAAATAAGTGGAATTACCCTCCCAGTAAAGTTAATGGGAGTTTTGCTTTCGATGTTAATGGGTGTAGGCTTTCACTCTCAGTCTTGTTGCCACTGGACTGATGGCTACATTTTAAAATCCATCCAATACAATTTGTATTCCCGTGTTTGGGAATCTCTCAGTGGAGGGGCCAAGCAGGGTGCCAGAGAAGCTGAAATTTCAACAAGATGGAGCAGAAAGAGAAGTGGGTTTTGTGCTGGCTGATCCAAGGGCAGTTACAGCCCCCCATCTTATCACACAGAAGAACCTCAGACCGTGAGATGAACCAGTTGCAGACAGTAACTGGGACCCACTGGCCCTGCCCTTAGCCCTGTCTATGGGGATGGTGGGAGCTGCTTCCACAGTGGCTATGGCCACTCAAGGGTCTCCCTTCATGGGAGAACTGGTGAGCTTTCTGATAGCGTGCATCTAGCATCACAAAACACAGTAGCCAGAATATGGCCCCAAACAAGGTCTCCCTTTGACAAAATCTTTATTTTCTGGACTTAGCTTGTTAGCTGTTGTCCTTTTTTTAAATCTTGGCAGACTGCAATAATTATCCAGATGACATATATTGGGAGGCCACGAATTATTAACAATTAACCCAGCTCTGGAGTCACTGCCAAATATTTGTTGGTTCGTAGAGGAAGTCTAAGTGAGTAAACCAAGCTGAGTGACAATAGCTCTACTTCCCAGCCAGACTGAACAGCTCGTAATGTAACTCAAACGTTTCCTCTTTCTGAGCTTGCTTATAAAAAAGCAGACAAGGAAAGGGCAAAAAGGACATTTAAAGGAACGCAAGACTGGAAAAACAACCACTGATGTAATGTACTTTCTAAACTAAACATAAGGCAGGCACTGTTTCAGCCATTTAAATAATGATTTAAAAGAAAACCAAAACAAATAGACACACAACTTTGTCTACTTAGTCCTGAATACTGAAAGAAAAAGTGTGAGTGTTGGATGTCTAGGAAATATTTGCCCTTGCACTATGCATGCCCTGAGTCATCTCTCTTCTGGTAGAAACACCAAAAAGAAGAAAAGTTGGATGAAGTAGAGGGCATAGGATCCAGAGCACACAAAACAGAGGAGCAATAGAAAAAATCATGGAACTCTGGTGACCATCTTATGTGGTCCTCCAGCACCCAATTGAGATGATGTCTTCGTTGTACAAATGCACAGGAAAAGGGTTGGGGTTTGGAATGAGCTTAGAAGTTGAATCAATAGGATAACGAGAGGAGGATTAATTTACAACCCCTGTTGTAACTAAAGTATGGAAAGATCAAAGCCTCTTTGCTGCCTACGCTTTTCCATGTCTAATCTGGCCTGTTCACTGACACCACTTATGACAGCAGACTTAAGTAGGTGCATTGGTGTTTTCAGGATTGGGACTGATGTGTCTTGCCCAAAATCACAGAGGAAGTGTGTAGGAATAATACCCAGATCTCTCGAGTCCCGCATCACTCTCTCAACCACAAAACCATCCTTCCTGTCTCTGCATAAAGATAGAGCTGAGAGAAGTGATTTTATGTACACATGTACATATGCAGAGTACCTTATAAGGTATACACACACTAAGGTGAAAGTTTCACTAGAAATCACATAAATTCAGTAAGTCTCAGAGTGATTTTTCTTTTTTAGAAAGCAATCTTGTTTCTCTTTCTCTTGTTTCTCCTCCAACTTTCCCCCATTTCGGGCATCACAACAACGCTTGCTTATATGAGGTTTGTGACTGCATTTTATGGAATAAAAGAAAAATCACATGAATCTGAGTTGGAGCAAAGCCATAGAGCTTGATTTCACAATTCAAATCATTACAACTTTGGTGCATCTGGTATGAGTCACTGGTATATTTTGTTAAATTTCGTTGTATATAAAGTGAATCCTTTCCTCTGGGAGGGTCCAAAGTAGAAACAATGAGAAATTTGTCCTCCTTCTGCCCTGAAAGCTCAGGTTCAATATGAACAATGACAACTTCGATGAAGTCACCCAGCAGACTTTGGCTAGAGTTAATAGGGCAATTCTGTATTAAAATAACACATAGGTGAGCTACGTTTTCTAAGGGTCTTTGGTAGGCATCCTTATGAAACTGGTAGGTGACAACTTCAGAGCATACAAAAGGAAGAGGTTCCTTTTTCTCTGTGTCACTCTGTGGAATTCCTTGCTGCTGTGAATTGTCTGGATACTAAGAAGTTTATATGGATCAAATAAACAACTGCACACATCTGTGAAAGAAAAGATCATGCAGGGTTGTGGATTATACAGATACATTTCTGGCTCAAGAAGCCTATGAGATGCAGGTTTCTTGGATGAGGGAAAGACAGATACATTAGTGAACTTTAATATATTAGAGGTCGGCTTCCCAGAAATGCTCAGACTTGGGCTGTCTTTCCACCAAGTTAGTAAACGCTGATACCAGTGAAAATAAAAATAAGCCAGTGGACAGAGTGGGCTGTTCAGTCATCTAAAAGTCAGGCAATGCATTTAATCTGGTTGGGTAGGCTTACTCTTTGTTTAGTGGAGGCAGCTCTGGAGACTGATTCATCCCATCCTAAGGCAGAAGTCCAAGATAAGTGGGGTCAATCACCCATTGTCTCACTTCATTACTTTAATAGAAGACAGAGTAAATAATTTATTTGGGATGTCTAGGGCAGGATTCAGTTAGAGACTGAAATTTTGGAAGTCTACATGTGAGGTAGGTGCTTTATCTCTGTTAAGAGTAAATGGAGATGTAGTGAAGACGGTCTGTGGAGCTTATGTTTCATTTCATGCTGCAGGAGATGAATTTGGTCAGCTGCATACCTCTAGGTCTGCAGATTAGTTGGTGTTCATTGCTGTTTGAGCCATCCTAGTGGATCTGGCCTCACCTCCAGCAGATTTCCTTGCTGCAGGTACCATGCCACACTTCCTACATGGAAAACTTGGATATATTAGATATTGTCTCAGATGACATTAGATGTCTATGTTTAGGCATCTGAATCACATCCCTGCTCTCCATTTACTATAGTGTAATTTATATGTGCTTCAATTCAGTTGCCAAAAAATGCTGCCAGTACTCTTTTAAGTACACTATGGTATTTTTTATTTGTTTGAAGCATGGGTTTCCCACAGGTTGTGTCTTTTCTACCAGATGTATAGATGGCTTGGGTAGCCTACAACTTCTAAAATTATAGTGGACATCTATGTGTGAGCAGCTGGACTAAGCCCACAATTCACATGTAAGCATCTACATACAGGCATGCCAATTTGGGTGTCTCTGTCTGGAACTGAATCCCATTTCTATCTTCTAGATGACCAAACCAAGGAAAGATGAATTCCACCAAAAATGACTTTGAAAAATTCCACCTCAAGACATAACAGCTTCTGGGAGCACTCAGCAAGTTCAATAAAGAGCTTTTCCCTTTTATCTCTTCTCCCCAGCATTTATTCCTCCAAAAGCCTTGCTTGACAGTAGGTGTAGAGCTCCCGCTCCTGAACAAGAGGCACTTGTTCACAAAGGGCCCTTCCAGAATTAATAATAAATGTCTCATGCCTACAAGTAATAGTTTTTACTTTTAGAAATACATAAACCATAGAGGTCTTTTTTCCAGAATTTTGCATTTCATAATAGTAGAAAAAAAGGTTCTTAAATTTGTAGCACAATAAAAAAATCCAGCTGCTACTTTTACACTAGCTCTCAGTACAGTGAACAGAAAGTGGCTTTTAATCACTGGCTGGCCATTAGTTTGACAGAGCCTCTTCATCACAAACCACAAGTCGCTCTTACACATGGAAGCAATTTTGATTTTTCTCAGGGAGAAAAAAAACCCGGCTGTTTCCAAAGATCTTTGACAGTTAGGATGGCTTACCTCAAAGCTTCTTGGTTAGGGCACATTGACATAGATGGGCACAAATGGATGAAGCTCATTTTGCCTACACTCCAAGCTGGCTGGATGTAGGCCAGCTCTGAACTGGAAGCCAGAAATCATGTTAGGATGGAGCTTTGCCCAAGCTAATAAGATCTGTTGAAGGCATATGCTGAGAAGCAAGACATATTAGTTTGGGCAGTGCATCACTTTCATGTAGCTAGAAAACTTCCACGCAGGGATTCCTAGTCCTCTGTACTCATATCCAGTACCTTCAGCTTCACTAATGGGGGCCTCCAAGGAGAAAGAAACATATTAAAATTAGACCAAAGTCCACCAAGAATTTCTGCTGACAAATTAAATGTTGGATCAGGCCCACAGTCAAGAGAGCTTAAGCTCTTCCCTTCTTAAAAAATATACAGCTAGGACTTAGAGGGAAACATCATTCTGGAGATCCCTGTCCAACAGATTTTGCTTTATAGCTATTGACTGTTTCCATTTCACAGAATCACAGAATCTTAGTGGTTGGAAGGGACCTTTGAGATCATTGAGTCCAACCACATAAAAAACAAAACAAAACAAAACAAAACCAACCAACCAACCAAACAAACAAACCTTAAAAAAACCACACACATACAAAAAAAACCCCAAGAAACAAACCCCCCAAAACCCCAACAAACCCAGAAAACCCAGAAAAACCACACACAAAAAAAGCACCCACCAACTAAACCCCACACCCACACCCCACCACAGACCAATAATCTTGGGCACTAGAGCATGCCCTGAATAGCCATGTCTACATGTTTCTTAAATACCTCCAGGGACAGTGACTCCACCACCTCCCTGGGTAGACTGTTCCAGTGCCTGTCCACTCTTTCAGTAAAGTAATTTTTCCTAAGATCTAATCTAAACCTCCCCTGCCGCAGATTCATACCATTTCCTCTGGTCCTGTCATTATTCCCTTGGGAGAAGAGGCCAACCCCCTGCCTCTCTACAGTTTCCTTTCAGGTAGTTGTAGA
>BJBW01000016.1:111298-181298 GCA_004320125.1 Scolopax mira
TCCCTCAGCCTCTCCTCATAAGACATATTCTCCAGACCCCTCACCAGCTTGGTGGCTCTCCTCTGGACATGCTCCAGCACTTCAATGTCTCTCCAACTGGCTCATAGCACCAGCCTGTTGGAGACTAACTGGTCATCAGGGTAGCCTGACTGTTCTCTGCATCACACGCACGGATAACAATGCCATTTGTGTGCCACAACATGCAGCGACCAAAGGCTTGTTTGCTTGTTGCCATTGAGTGATAGGCCGATACAAAGCCCCTGGAGATTTCAACTAGCCTCACGCTCTTGAAGCACTGATCTGAGAATGCTGCGTGATCTTCCACATGAACCATGGTCATCTACATGTTTTGTTTATCCATTGCAAGGTAGGATGTAGAATGGTGTCTTATACATCCCTGTACACATTTGAAGGCTTCAGTAATCTAGAAACTGAAGCCCAGCTACATGAGCAATCATTCTGAGTAACCCCAAATACTGTTACTTGGCCTGGTAACCATTTTGTCTCTGCAGGTCCTCAGAGTCGTCATGGAAAATGTTTTGAACTGCAGGTCACTTTTTAATAATGGAAATAATTCAGGGACTGAAGGACAACATGAAAGGTTGCACACACGAGGTCTTTTTTCTCCAAATATTGATCTAATGAAAACAAGGGCTTAAAATGAAAATGCACCTTCAATGGTAAATATGGACCTGAGGTCACAGCTAAGTAGCAGGACATCAACAGTTAATAGTGCAGAACCTGGTTCTTTGTAAACTGGTGTGAATTGATAGGATGTCAAGTGCCAGATAGTGATGTGAAACCAACATGACCGAGAGTAGAATCAAGCCTCTAGTGAATTATCATTATTCTGAATTTCTCTGATTTCTGGCAGGTTTATGGCAAGGTCTTTACAATATTTTAACTTTGCATTTTTGTATCTGTGTGTTTAACGTCCTGTCCATTTGAATGCTGCATAACCACAGTGTGTTCCCCAGGGGCTTCCCTCCCACATATATAGATGGAGTTCTGCTTAATGTTTCACTTGGATTTATTTGAATTTTTTATTATTACAGCACTGAATGAATACTTGCATTAAAAACACTTGTCCCAGTAATTTCACCAAATGTTGTTTGTATATATTTTTTTAAAATTACTTCATCACATGGAGGCATTGACACTGTAGATTTGATTCACTGCACCAGAGATTCTGAGAAACCAAAGTTTTGTCTACCCCCAAGACTTTTAACAGTCTAATTAAACACATATAATTCCAAGTGTTGTCAGGCCCTACATGAGTGCTTAAAACTTCAGATGAAGCTTGTATGGACTAAATATGGGAGAAAAGTAATATCTTTTTTGAAGTATCTTTTCTGTTTCTGTTTGAAGTATCTATCCAGTCTCTGAATGGAAATGGAGAGCATTTCTGAAAAGATAAGAAGATTTAAAACACTTCACAAATAGAGCCCAGCATTTCACAAAACAGAAGTTTTTTTTTTTCCCTAAACTTGACACAGAAAGTAAAACGACACCAATTCAATTCTCAGGTCGATTTAGGTTATCTCGGAAAGGACTAAGTCTATATATGTTAATTAATCACATTTAACTAATTTCAATTATTCTGTGTCCATATAACATCCTTACCTATGTATGAATGAGGTATGGAAGCCTTCTGCTGGATCTCTGAGTGCTCCTGGAAGGTCGTATCATACTTATTGGCAGTTTCCATCAGTATTGACAAAAATGTTGACAGGTCAAGATATTCTTCTGCCTATGAGAGCCATTATTTTGGCTCATTGTTCCTTGGGTCCATTGGGACCTTTTTCCCTGGCGCTGACAGTACAAGGCCGTGGTTTCCGCACCACCATGATACATAAATAGTATACATGGTTAATTGATACCTGGCCAACTACACCTGGGGTTTTGGGTCCTGGGAAGGAAAGGAGAGAGGATAGAGAACTGCAATGCAACCTGTGAATTTGTAAATGAAATCGATATGTCTGAAGGGTTGCACTTCAGAAACTGGGTTTCTCTCATGAGTTATTTTGTCCCTTTTGTTGATCTATTTTTTTTTTTTATTAAAAAAAATATAAATGTTTAGTTTTATAAGAAAACACAAATTATTCAATTTCCCTGTCAGTGAGCTGCTCATTTATTTACCTGCTAATTTAAAATAAACTGTGTGAAAGGAGGAACAAAGAGGAATAGTAGCTCAAAGGTATTACTTTTCGGCAAAAGCTGAGAAAAGAGTGCTCTCTCTGAGACATTACCCCAACGAGAAAGTCATTGGTCTAAACTCAACAATGATATTAGACACTGGAGAACTCACATAAGTAGTAGCAAACTAGGCTAACGTGTTTTTCAGCTTTCACTGGCTTAAAAAGCTAAATATTCTTATCCCAGAGTACATGAAAAGCAGTTCTTTTTGCATCACTTTTAGGCACTAGTTTTCTCTCACTGTTGCAGAGCAAAATCATGGTTTCGCCACAATCGTTTGACACCACACAAGGACAACAGCATCAAGACATATTTCAGCATGAAACCCTCTGCCCAGGTAGAGCTAGATGTCTGGGTGGTCTCTACAATTGATGGGGAGCAACAGACACTCCCCTGGAATGAGTATCCCATCCCAAATGGAACGGCTGAGAGGCATTCTTATTAACCTTTCAGGAGTGCCATGTTCTCCACTGAGTATAGAGAGACCCTTGTCACTCCCTTATCCCAGAAAGCAGCAAGTGAGAGGAGTTAACCACAGGGTGGTTAATTCAAGACCAATGGCCAGTTGTCTCCATGACACTGCAAAAAACCCTGGCAGGAGGTAACCTGAAGTGTCCATCACCTCCTTCACCTGTGTGACCATGGTAGGTGTGACTGCTAAATTGACCACCAATATTAACTGGGCTTTTTTGTTTAGAACTTGAAAAATCCCAGAATCCTGGAAAGAAAAGGCTTATTCTTGCCTAGCCTGGTCAACATCAAATTCCAGGGCGTGTTTTCACTTGTAGGCAGAGGGAACCTGAAGTGGGTTTTGAAAAAGCAGTTTTCTGCTTCTACCTCCAGGTCTCCACTCAGTCATTCATTGGATTTCTCAGCTGCTCTACTAAAAATAAATTGATGAAAAAGAAAACTTTCTCTTGGCAGGGATTTTGACAAGTGTCTAATGTAGACCTATGTTGATGCAGTCAATGAGTAATAATATCAGCATAGCCAGCTATGGGAGAGGTTTATATTTTTCCTTTTTCTCTTTCCTTAGAAAGGGTGAGAGCTGCACTGTAGCACATTATTTACAGTACAACATGATTCAATTGCCAGAGAGGGAAAAAAGTCAACCCATTGTTCAAGGACTATACATGGATTGAACATTAAGAAGTAAATTTCCCTGCCTGAAAAACGTAACCCCTCCTCTTTCCCTTTGGCACAGCTTCATCTGGAAGCTTTACATGTGAAACTTGGTTTCAGAAGGCTGATAAAAATCCCTGCTCAGGACAGACACAAATCAAGGCCATCTTTGTTGCATTCTAAATTAGGAACTTTTCTGCCTCACAGACTAGGATTTTCTATTGTTTTTTAAAGAGTTATAAAGAAAGCTGCAAGAGTAATTGAAGCACTACTGGGTTACACCAGCTCAGGATTGTGCATATTTTTCTTTAAAGTCCCTTTGACTGATTTTTAAAAGTGGTTGATGTAAACCCAAGGAAGATGATGAGCTGCAGCTGTGGTGGGGATGGGATGTGCTCGGCGTGATGGCTACCATCATGTCCTGTACCAAGACCTCTAGGAGCTGCAGCCAGCTGCACTCTCTACTAAGTATTGGGATGCACAGTTCAACAGGATTGAGTGGTCATTCTTAAACCTGTAGAAAGTAGCAAATACATAATAATAAATATAAAAAGTAACCTTGAAAGCCCAGAAAGTATTTAATAAGCCTCTTGGGTCTCATCTTGTGAAAACATGCACAAGGATACACTGAGGACATTAAAAATAAGATCTCTTCTGTAGCTCTGAAACCCTTTTGCAGGATGAGGATAAGTGTTATAAAACTTTTGTTAGGCATCTTGCAAAATCAAATTATGGCTTACATGTGGCATACTTTATTGTATTAGGTAGTATAGTATAGTAGCTGAGTAATTAGTTGGAAGAAACTATTTTATTTCCATCGGCTTATAGAAAGTGTTGAGTCTGCCAAAATGATTGAAGCACCATATGCAACTGTTGATGCATGTTGAAGTACAGCTTGCTGAGCCTGGTTTCAAATTCCCAGAGAGCTCTGATAAAATATCCATCTAGTGATATCCAGTCCCTGAAGTAACAGCTCACTTGGTATAGCTTGTTATACTCACCAAGTATTTGCAAAAGAAGCATGCATGAAGCAAGTATTTGTTGCTTACACAGCCATTAATGAACATTTCCAGATTTATTTTTCTTGGTGTTGCTTTCTCGACTTGAATTCCAAGTGCAAAAACAAGATTGTGGTCATATCATGTTTAAACAGGCCAAGTTTCAAACATGAAGCCACATCTATTATTCAGCACCATCTTCTAAAAACATTAAAAGATACCCCTTTGAACTTTGTGGTTATTTTTGTCAAAAGACAAAGCTTCTTCAGGTTGAATTTTGCTCTGAAACAAGGGTGTGAGTAACAATTTGCTTTTCACGTGGCATAGTGTTACTGCTTGTGAATCTGACAGCTCAGGGTTAGTGGAAGCAGCGATTGCATTCCCTCTTTCCTTCTCTCCCTTCGCCTCCTTCCTCCCATCTCTGGGCACCATCAAATATTCCAGCCCCTTGCTAAAACACTCTGGAACCTTTGGAGAGCTACTGAGTGTTCCATAACCTGGCAGAAAACAACTTAGTCTTATTGCCATGTTAGTTTTTCTGCCATTTGGGAGAGCTGATATGGCTCAGAAAGGGACCTGAGGTGCCCTGGGAGCTGGTGGCAGTGGTGGAAGGATGTAACTAGAAGTGGAGGAGGAGAAAGGGAAGATGGAGTGAGACCTCCCAGCTACAGCACTGAAATGAATTCAGCGTTATCTACCTGCGTACTCTATGCAGCTATGCAGAGATTTGACTGAGTCAGTCTTCTTTGCACAACATTGTGATAGAAATTAAGGAAAGAAAAGATGCACTTAAAATAAGGGTTGAGAGGTCACACTGTTTGCATCTTTAGGCATTTAAAAACCTTTGTAAATCTGGCTGGATTTGATTAAGTTTAATTTTAGACTCATGTTCAACCTTAAGTAGGAGTGTAGCCTCCCAGAGTCCAGTGAATCTGCTAATCTTCTTCCATTTTAATACATGCTTATGTTCTTTGCTCAGAACGGGTAGAGGAAAGGACAAGATAAAAAATTAATAAATACAGATTAGCTGCATGCACCAATTCTTTTCTGTGCTCTATCAGCAACCTTGCCTTGCTGTCTTCCTATTCATTATCAAACGAGGTTTTCTCTAGACTGTGAGATAGATGTGAGTTCAGAGATGGAACGTGAGGGTTGGTAAAAAGCCTGAAAGTTGCTTTAGGGCATTAAAAGTATTCAGATTAATTATTTTTCTAGAACTATCCCAAATAGTTGTAAAGTTAGGAAATTCACTCCTTATCTGTAAGGACAAGAGTTCAGCTGATGGAAATCTGAGCTGAGAGTTGTGCAAGAATAGAGCCATTGGAATGGGAAGTCAGGAAAATTGTACCATGGCAGACTCCAAATCATGATTGTTTTTTTTCCATCTCCCATTGGTGAGAAAATGAAAAAACACCTGCACAGCCAAAATTCTGAAATGGTGTGTAGTGTAAGTGGAATTGACAATTTCAGTTTGACTTCATCGATTTGATTTGTCTGTTTTGATTTACAATCTAATCCTGGACTAAAGTAGAAATATGGTAACAATACCTGACACAAGTAATTTTCATATTTAGATTATATTGCAATTAAATTTCTGGAAAATATTGATAAGATGACATCACTATTTTGTGAAAGAATTAAATTGTTAATCCCCAGTGAAACATTTGTCTTGAATTATCTCTGACTTGCATTTATCTAATTTAGGAATGGTGCCATAGAGCCACCTGGGATAAAATCTTGAAACTGAGAGGGGACTATGTATAGTGAAAAGATCTTTTAAATATACCTATTGCTATTGATTGACTCTTAGTCTTCCAAGAGTCTTTTAAGAAGAAATCTTGATCTAGCAGCAGTTATTTCTTGCCTTCATTTCCAAACTGATGGCTTTTTCACCATCTTGTATCTTTCTGCTTGCTTCAATAGGTCTTTGTGTTCTTCCATCCAGTGCTGTGAATGACAGAAGGAAGAAACAGCTGCACTTTCCAAGGTCGTGAGTATCAGGGAGATATATTTTGGTTTTGGGGCAAGTCACAGGGCCAAGGTTTGCATGATCTGAGTTTAATTCTTGCTACCTGCACTGGTTTCTGAAGACACAAATCTGGAAGAGCAACTGGAGGCTTTGATAACTTTGTAAATCTGGGCTTTTGTGTTGCCTTCCCCAGCTCTACCACATGACATAAAAAAAGTTCTCCTTTTTCTTCTCTTTTATTTGTTTCACTTTTTAAATTTTTATTTCAGAACTTTCTATGTGGTTAATACAAAATATTTTAAAGTGTCTAGTTGGTGATCCGTATGAATACTAAAAGTAAGACAATGTCAGAAGAACTTGTTCTCTTTGACCAACTGTATTAACACACATAGAATGACCAGTTGCCAAGACTCCAGTGTTACCCTTCACTGGCCAAGCCCAGAAGGGAAGAGAATATTAATTTTTACTGGCAGAAGTATCTGAGGCATTCCAGCATTAAGAATGAGGCTGACCTGAACATAAAGAAAAAAGTCAGATTCCATCCCCGATGAGACAGGTGACATGAGTACCTAACTTTGGAGATTTTCTGGTATTGCAAATATCCATTCAAAAAAGGAGGTAAAGAATGAAATAAGAGCATACAGAAGGAGCAAAGCCAAGTTTCTTCTCAGCAACTCTTTGATACATAAATAGCATTTATTGAGCTCTGAGATTAGCACCTCACTGAGATCAACAGTGGGGTAAAAGATTTCATGCTTTTGCTGTTGCCTCCTCAGAGGGAGGTGGGATGAGCAACACCACATTTGTAAACTCATTTTACCACATCTCATACCTCTGCTACAGTAGGTCTCAAAATTCTTTTTTAGAGTCTGCTGTTCCTCAAATACAATGAAAAAAATAAAATATTTGATTGAAGACCTGTGACTTGTAGATGTTCCCAAACTATCTCATAAGCTTTTAAATTCTTTTCTACCATTTTTTGCTGCAGAAAGTTTAAGGCATTCACTTTTCCTGTGTGCCCATCTGTATCTTTCCCCCTCTGTCCTTAAAACCAGCTTTTTTTTAAGCCAAGTTTGTTCAAGTGTATCAGAACACACATCTATACCAGCTTCATGAAGAAAACTTGACAAGTAGGAGAGAAAGGCCACACAATACTGTCTCCATAACTATGAGCTCAACATTATAAGACACAAGAGAGTTTAAATATTGTGAGAGACGTGTAAGCAACATCCAGGCCATGCCAAAAGCCTTGGTGAGAGCCCAAATCTCTGGAAGTGTCCATCAACCCATAAGCCACAATTTTCATGTTTCTGTCTCTGTTCACTAGAGCAAATAAAGATGAATCATGAAGCAATAGGACCTAATCTGTATTGATGCCTGAACAAGACAATCCACTAAGGAGATGACCTTATCTAGTTAGGATCTTCTCAGTTTGACTGGGACAAATATGGGATACTGACACCAGGCTTATGACCTGACAAAAGCTCTTGGGCTATTTTTTCTGTGGATTCATGCAAAAATGCATTGCTCAACTCTCAAAAGAAAAAGGGAAAAATATTTGGTCATTCATTTAGGTTATGGAGGAAAACCTACTTGCAATGCTTTGTTCAACACCATAAGACAGTCAGTTAGGGCTGCCTGCACGGAGCAGGAGTAAGGCCTTACCAGACGAGATTTGCCAGCTAAAAAGCATCCTATGGAAGGATATGCTCTTGATATGTGCCTTAGCTTCTCCGTGGGACTGAAGTGCCTTTCTAGGTGCTTTCACAAAGCTCTTACTTTGTGCACAGGTTCACAAAGCCATATGCCACATGAAGGCGGTCCCCGCTTCCTCCGCTGCTGTCAAATAGTTCAGTTTCCACTTCCTCCGGATACGTAAGACCCACGGCCACGTTCCATGCCAATGAGATCTGAAGGAGCAGTGCTGCTGAGTGTCCAGGTACGCCAGCCCAGCACCTTCTTGCTGGTATCAAATTGGCAGGGAGTGATGATTTCAGATTAAAAGCTGCATCTGCCTGAGGAGGGCTCAGAGAGAGATGTTAACTCTGCAGTACATGGGAGACTTTTGGAAATTACATTTACAGACAATTTAAGGTCACATTGTTTAGTTAAGTCATAATCCACTACTATGGATTGATTAATAATCCACTCCTGGCATTGATTACTGCTCTGAACTACATTCTTTTTTAATTCCATTAATGGAATAAATGACAGTTTCTGTATTTGCCTCTTCTCTTGATACATAGCAATGAGAAAGGCAAATTACCTTCGAATTCAAAGTAACTGAACAGATAAGCTTCTTTCCATGTTCTTTGGTAAAAAATCCAAACCCTTCCTAGCCTTAGCTAGCCAGTAAACATCCTGGCAATCTCTTGACGCATTAATGGACTTGATCTGATTATCTGGGGAAGGTTTATTGGGGTGTAAGTGTAACTACACAAGCTAAATTAGTTTCCTCCTCAGTCCTTCTGCATCTGATTTGGTGGAAGAAGAGTGAGCTGCTGCATTAAGTTTTCACTGACTCATTCTCTAGGAATAAAAGTTATTCTTAGGTTCTTGGAAGTTGGGCATCTAGTCTAAGCTCTTTGATGCAGCCATGCAAAGCTTGCAAAAAGAAATGGGCACTTCAAAGGACAGGCTGTTCTTCTCAGCTCCAGCCTTACACCTGCCCTTGTGCAGCTTGTTAGTGCTAGTGCTGCTGCTTGGGTGCTATGGTTTAAGAAACCCACAACAATTTATGGTCATTTAAACAATTATCCTATCACCTGATGACCTCACCCCACCCAAGAAAGGAAATCAGAGACAAACAAGAAAACACAAGGGTTGAAATATAAGAGATCTAATAAAATAAGACTAAATAATTAACAATAATAATACTGAAGATCTACTATTGATCACAATTCCAATATAAAAACCACAAGGATTATACTCTTCCCATTCCATCAGTAGGAAGCTGTGCACCCCCAGTAGGGGACAGCTAACACGGGACACTGTGAGCGTTGTGGCTTCAGGAGGAAAGCAAGGGCTCAGCGCTCTGGCACCAGGGCAAGAATTTCTCAGGTTCGCAGACATCAAGGGAGAGAAAGCTAGACAAAATTACACAGCAAACTTTCTAATTTATATGGAATGTAATGTTCATGGTATGAAATAATCCTGTGGGCAGTTTGGTTCAAGTGCCTGGATCTCACTGACACTTGGAAAGGCTGGAAAACACTGAGACCTTGAATCCTACATACTATAGCTGGCTATAGAGTAAATATTTTCACAAATTCAGACACTAGAGTCTTCTAAAAGTGCAATTTTCCCAAGCATTAGAAGATAAATTAGTCTTGTGTTGCACAAACCAGGATACTGAGGGAGGCTAAAATCACACAAATTTAAGGACAGCAATGTAATTCTTTGCTTTTCAAATCTCATTCACTGTTCATTGAGGAGTATTGCTCTTCTTCTCACCAGCCCCAGAGCAAATTGAAAAGTTGGGACAAAAGTGGGAATGAGTCACTGGTGAAAGAACATGTTAATTTGGCTTTAACCCCTGACGTAGGAGCAGCAGTTTTAGGTTCCTGGGCAACCTGAAATGGATTCCACGTGAAGTGACGTAGAGCTAATTATGGAGTGATTGGCAGCACAGAGCTCTGTGCAGGCGTGTTCCATGTTGACCAAAGTCACCCTGCTTACCTCCCGTTCTGCACTCAGGCTACAAGCTTCTGGGTTTTAGGACAGCGTGAGGCATATCTCTACCTTCAGCTGGGTATGTGAGAGATGAATCACCCAGCGTTTAGGTGGTAGCTGCCTAGCAGGATCTCTACGTAGGTTCAAGTGTTCTCTTGACTCTCAGTAGCAGTTAAAAGCCCAAAGGACTTTTTAAAAATCCATTAGTGCCTGGTGGCCCATCTAGTTGCTTGAATACCTCAATAAATCTCTTTGTGAATTAGAAGAAAATGTTAATCAAATTCATTAACATTTGCAAAACACTTTATGACCGATAGGTGTATCAACTATTATTAGCCCAAAGGCAGAGCTACTCTTATCACAGCCACCAATATCTAGGCTGGTTTTACTTGCCAGGATTTAAACCTAACGGTTCTTATCATAAAAAGAAAAAGAAAGTGTCATCAGAACTGATTGAACTATATATTGGGTAGGTTATGTTGTAATGGCTGTCAAAGATAAATGCAGGGGTGGCTTATCTTGTTTCCTAATCGTCTTCAGGTGTAATGTTGTCACTCATTTTGTTAACTCTCTCTTTGTATTTAAACACAGGGGAGACCACAAACTGAAAAATACGCATTCAGTCTATTTCTGCTTTCTATTGGTCTGTTTGTGGGAATAATCGTTTCAAACTCAGTGACCACAAATGAGCTTATGTTTATACAAAACTTCCTGAGAAAGCGTGAAGGGGACCTGCCACCACCCTTTGCTGATGGGTGAGCAACATCTGCTGCTGCACACCCTCCATTGGGTCTGGTCTTGTGTAAGCTGGAGCTGCTTCTCCCAGATCTCTCCAGGTTCATGGGAGCTTGTCCTGTAGATCTGCTTAGTCTTAATCTCTCTGAGCACCCAAATAAGTTTCTCCCTGGCTCTTCCCTGTGTAGATAAGGAAAGACTCCTCTGATTGTTACAGAGGTAAGTAATGTTCTCTAATCTATCAGTGTGAAGGAAGGGAGAAGAAGCTATTCCAGCTCAGCTGCATCTCATTGGCTCATTGGCTCCAAGGAACAAGCTGGGCCTGAAGAGAAGACAGCAACATTGGTGGGTTAAACACAAAATAGAGAAGGAATCCCCTCTTCTTTTCCTAGAGCAAAGGAATCAAATTTTTAATATTTTTTTTTCCTTCCCCAGAGCAATGCTACTTCTGGATGCTTCCTAACCCCATCCTAAGAGTATGAAAGAAACTCTCAGTTAAGTTTATCCTAATCATAACCCCGTGACGGAAGGAAGTAATCGTAGTATTCTCATTTTATAAATGGGGAACTGAGACTCAAAAGGGGGGTTGTATCTTATCTATTTATATACATTTGGGCATTTGGTCTAAGCCAGTTGTGTGTGCTCCCTCTGTAGTTGATGGAGGAAGGTAGGCAGTTCCAGATAGTAAATATCCCATTTTTTCTTAACCACTTAATTTAGCAGTGGAAGAGCTGGCCTTTGCCTAATCCCCATTGGGATTCTGGGCTAGGTGGAGAAGGACTTTGGTTTTCTGACGATGTGGGTGTTCTCAGAGTTTGCCTAAAATATTCTAATAGGATCAGGGCCCTCACAAAATGCCGTTTTAGCTGCTTTGCTTTGAAAACCCAGCCAGTGGTGTATTATCTCCCTTGCTTAATAGCCCACTGGTTTGAACAGTCATTTAGGAAGTGAAAGCTCACAGTTCAGCCCTGAGAGAGTCTGGTTTTATCCCTCCTAGAAGCGTGACCTAGATACCTTACTGGTATACTGCTGGGTAGAGATGTGCTACCAAATTAATCACAGGCAAATTTGTGAGTGGTGGCAGAGATCTTTGGGGACAGAGACCATGATGGGGCACTCTGGAATTAGTGTAAACAGAAGAAGAGAAGCTGCATGTCTGGGGCTGGTGGAATTGTGGCTCTTAGAGCTTTCGGACTGATTAATACAGTGCTGTCCCAACAAGATGGGGGTTTTTTGATGTTTTTTTTCCCCTCCTCTATTAAAAAAAAAATCTCAGTTTATTTGCCAGTCACCTTTAGATGGTTAAATCAATTGTTGGAATCTCACACAGTACAGAAATAAGCTTTTCAACCTTTCCTAAACAGATATCAGTTTCCTCTTGATGAACTTGGTTAGGCCATTTCTGGGGTTTTGAAACACTTGCCATTTGGAAAAGAGGTATGAAATCTTTCGAAGAAATAAGCACACCATTTCTGATTCTACAGAGAGAAGAGGAAAGAAGAGAAAAAAAAAAAGAAGAGAAGAGAAGGGAAGAGAAAAGAAGAAAAGAGAAAAGTGAGAAACAAAAATAGAGAAGAAAGGAAAAAATAAAAAGAAGAGGAAAAGAAAAGAAATCTTTAGCTATTAAATGGAAGGTCACATAAAGAAAAGAATTGTAACTGGACTGATAACCGTGTCCCTTAAATTAATACTGAATAATTGGAAATGATAATTTGCAAGTGACATTTCTTGCATGGTTAACCATGGTATAGGCTTTATTGTTATATTGTTAAAAATGAATAAGTTGCTGCACAACTGCTAATAGCATTTGTAGCTATTGAAGATAAGGCAACAGTAAGGGGTAATCAAACCACATTCTACCAAGTATAAAATGACTATGTAAAATGACATCTGTAAATCAAAGCTTAATTAGCCAGCTGTAATTTACAATAACTGGCCAGACCAAGTTTTCTTCGGGCGAGCTGCCCTGATGGAGCTGACTGATAGCACAGTCTGATGGGACGTTCTGCCTGTAGCCGAGGTACAAGCTCCCTCATCCCTCAGGTGATTGTACTCCTGCAAGCACTCATTGTACCTTCCTATTTGCTGGCATAATTGCTCCCTGTCATTGCTCCCTTCCCCTGATATCTGTCCATATTATCTGTATTTAGTAAGCTTGTCTGAAAAAAGAAAAAAAAAGGAGAGCCTTTTAGAAGTGTCACAGTAGATCAGGAGGTCTGACCTTCCCAGATCAGAAGATCAGATTTGGGCATGTGAGGTGGGAACCCTCTTTTGAGTTGGGTGCTGTAAATGTGGAAGGAATACAGAAAAGAAGCACCAAAAGGCTTAGAGGCTTGGGGGAAATGCTTGATGGTTTAAGAAACGAAGAACTTGATTTATTTAGCCTGTATGAAAGAAGACTGAGAAATACTTTGATTACGCTGCATAACAGAGAAAATGCAAGATACGAAAGGGCAGTTTAATCTGCCAGAAAACAGATAATGAGAATCATGGATATGAAAGCTA
Organism: Scolopax mira; assembly: GCA_004320125.1. Taxonomy (NCBI): domain Eukaryota; kingdom Metazoa; phylum Chordata; class Aves; order Charadriiformes; family Scolopacidae; genus Scolopax; species Scolopax mira. The sequence continues at coordinate 124,496 of BJBW01000016.1, forward strand.
GATGTGTTAATCTTAGAAATATGGCACATATCTTTTTAACAATGAAGCTGATTAAGAAACCACAGAAAGGAATGATGGAGTCTCCATTTCTTGATGGATGCTACTTAATGTAAATTGAGTCACCTTCCAGGGAGAAATATCTTAGTCCAACACAAGTTACTGGGCTAGTTACAGGCCTAAGTGAATGAGATGGAACAGAAAGTCAAATCAGATGGTTTACTTTTTAGTGATAGCTTTAAAATATAAGAATTAAAAACACTGTCCTGTGGTTACTACTGGAGACTTAGTACTACAGAAGCTAATATAAAGCTATTTAATCTCATCTCATCCTTCACTGAACTCTAATTTAGGATAAAAACATATGATTCCAATAAGTAATCCAGGTTTCTCTCCCCTATTTTATAGCCATAATCGTGGAAGTGTTGTTATTATTATCACCATTAAGGCTTAAGCATATGTTTAACGTGCACTTAAACACTTTTTTCAACTTACAGCCTTAATCATCGCAGTGTAATAAGAATAGAATCATTACAGTGCAGCAGATGAGTTCTCAGAGCTGCTGCACCTTAGGCAGTGATGTCATTAATTCATATAAACTAAGCAGCACTGGGCCTGGCAGGTATTTGGAAAGGAGACCTTCAATGCAAATGTATGTTTTTTAAATTAACTTCTGTTGAGGCTGCTCATGTTCCTTCTAAATGTGTGCGCTGCATTTAAAAATAGAGATGGAGAGTAAGCTAACAAGAAGCCAGGAGAACAGTAATGTAATAGGTGCAATTGGAACTGACATAGGAGGCAGGTGTGAAATGAATGAAGGCATGCAAGAAAATGCACAAAGTATGAATCAGATTTCAAATGAACACACAATATACCATAAATTCTTCAGGCCCTCTGATTTTTCTGTCTTCTAAATACAGCAGAAATAATTTTCTTTGTCTACATAAAATTCATTCCATGAAAATGACTTCTAGTGAACATATGGTTCAAAAAATCCCTGGATTTTTTCAGAACTATCCAGAAAAGTCTCCATCCTTTACCATCAGCCATGTGTTATCTAACTGGGCTGAGACAAAAAGGGTACATCTGAAACATCTGTATGATCATCCTTGCACTATCAACATGCAGCTAATCTGGGGAACAACTTGCTACCAAATCTTGCTAAGTGCAGCCTTTTAACAAGATTATAAAATAAATAGTTTCCCAGGCATATTCTCTAATGTATTACAAACTGCAGATGCTGGTCAAATATTTGTCATATTTGGACCTTTGTGAAGTTTTCCTTCTGTGCAGCTTTCCTGGCATCATTTACTCAGTGGTGACTCTCCTACTTTCAGGCTACTCTTACAATTAAACTTTTCAGGACTTAATAACTTTGTATCTCTACTTCTCTGTCGAATGTGGTTGAAATTGGCCCAGACTCAGAAGTTCTCACTGTGGAACAGGTAGAGAGATGCAAAGGCACAGACTGTGTCATCTCATGTACTTTATCCCCTAAGGAAACCATATTAAAAAGGGATTGGTTATTTATACAGATATCAAGGATAACAATACAAACCGTAATTAAAGACAATAAAACTATTGGAAGGCATATTAAACCTTGTGCTTCAGAGCTTAAGCTAAACTCTCACTGTTAGAGAGGATTATAGCTCTATATTAGAGCAAATAATTGATTTTCTGGGTCACTTCACATGCACTACCAAAAAAAAAGTTGTTTGTTTTTTTTTTTAAATAAATTTATTTTTCTTCTCTCTTTTCTTGACTTTTTACCTGAGTGGAATCATTTGACAACAGTAACCAGAGTTACCCAAAATAATTTGGGGAATCTAAACTTGTTCTTTTGTGCAGCAAAAAGATTTCATGCAGAATTATTTCTTCCATGTGTCACTAAGAAGGGAAGCAAGGTAGGAGTCATGGAATATTTAACTGATAGCTGCTGTGAAGCTTTTTATTTCTTCCTCATAGTGTCCTCCTTTTCTTGGGATTTGGCTGGAGAGGAACACTGGGCTGAATAGATTGGGGTCTGACCCAGGCAGGTAATGTCCATGGATCATGTGTAGGACATGAGAGTCTGGAGGCCTTCCTTATCACAGAATGGGTAGAGTTGAAAGGTACCTTAAAGATCATCTAGTCCCAACCCCCTGGCTATAGGCAGGGACACTCCTACCAAACCAGATTGCTCAAAGCCCCAACCAGCCTGCTCTTGAACACTTCCAAGGATGGGGCAGCCACAACTTCTCTGGGCAACCTGTTCCAGTGTCTCACCACCCTCATAGTGTAAAATTTCTTCCTGATATTGAATCTAAATCTACTCTCTTCCATTTTGAAGCCATTACCCCTTGTCCTATCACTACATGCTCTTGTAAAAAGTCCCTCTCCAGATTTCTTTTAGGTCTCCTTCAGATACTTGAAGGCCACTATAAGGTCTCCTTGGAGCCGTCTTTTTTCCAGGCTGAACAACCAAAGCTCTCTCAGCCTGTCCTAATAGCAGAAGTGATCCATCCCTCTGATCATCTTTGTGGTCTCCTCTGGATCTGATCCCACTGGTCCATGTCCTTCGTCAGCTGAGGACTTCAAAACAAGATGCTTATCTATAATAAGTGGTAGTCTGATCCAGATGTGTCTATTTTTCTTCACTGACTGTAAGGGGAACGAGGTTTCTGACAGTTCTGGTGGTAGGTGGTCTGAATTTCTCATCAGTCTCTTGACCTTACACTCCCTAAGAGGTGAAATACGTAAATAAGGCCCTTGTGCTGGGCAGTGTGAATATCACTTTATGTGTCTACAAACCAAGGTACAATTCTCCAGGATTAGGGTTACGTTCGCTGGAGGCAAAATTCCTGCTGCTGAGGCTTCTCTTTGGCAGTCTGCCAAAACCTCCTTCTCCTGAGATTAAGGGTCCTGTGACAACTGTTTACTTATTGGCAATTGTGTTTGATTTAATGATTTTAGCTGGAAATGGCTCCGAGTTCTGCTAGGAAATTATTATGGGACACTGACGTGGCGGTTTGCTTTGATACTTTTCTTTAACAGGATATCTCCTCAAGCCAAGGCAGAGGCATGCAGAGGTACCCAGGTCGGTGTCAAACTATGGTATTGGCCATGGAAAGCCATGAAGCACTGTCAGTATCTTAAAATCATAGAATGGTTTGGGTTGGAACGGTCGTCATCTAGTTTCACCCCCTGCCATGGGCAGGGACACCTTCTACTAGACCAAGTTGCTCAAAGACCAATCCACCTGGCCCTGAGCACTTTCTCCAGACAGGGAAATGTTCCAGTGTTGCCTTGATAAAGTTGTATTCCTCCTGCTATGCCAGGTGGGACTGTGCTACCACCTTCCATCTCCCCGTGCCCCTTCTCCCCTTCTGGGAAATGGGCCTAAAACATCCTGTCATAGTGACTGTGAGGCACCTGGGATTGGATCCGTAAAAATACCAATTCACAGTGAACTTCCGGTACAAGTGACAACATGTCAGCATGGTTTAGTTGCTTTCAGTATCCTCGAGTCTCTGAGTTTAGCTATACTGGGAGGCAGTAAGAGAAATATTTGAGGTAGCAGAATATGATTTAGACTTGTGCTGGTGTATCAGATTGGGTAAGAGGCATCCTCAGTTGCTGGGAAACACAAATGGCTCAGCTGTGTTGCAGACAAGAGTGGCTGCTTTGAGGCTCTGTAGCGTTCCTGTAGCTCAGGTGTGTAGGATCTGTGCTTTTCGAGCAGAATTTTTCTGAATCCCACCTTCTTGTCCTGTCTACAGGCACTGTGATGTGCCTGTGATGCATTGCACAATGACAGCATGTGTAATGCTTTATTCCAATCTGACAGTTGTACTCTGGCATGGTGCTTGGTGGTAGGTTTGCGTCTGCTGCCTCCTTATCTGAGTCAGCTTCCACAAAGTTTTGGGGCTTGCAGCTGTCACAAGGTCTCGCTTTGCCCATGCTCTTCTTGTAAGAAGCTGGAACATGCCACCGTTAACTGCACAGGAGCCAAAGGATCACAGCCTTTGACCTGTGATCTCCTTTGCCTGATGTGTGAGACAGTTTCTAAATCTCATTTCTTCCACCACCATGTTTCTGAAATATAATTTTTCTCACTTCATTCACCCTCAGCCCCACAAAGCCAACCTGCATCTGAGGAAGGAAAATTCAATGTTCTTTCACTACCCAAGAGGTCTGGATCTTTTGGCATGACTTCTACCTGCTTGCAGATCCCAGTGGTAACTTCATCAAGACATGAGACAGAAGTTTATGGGTCCTGGTAATGTGCATTGTGTAACATGTAGAAACACTGAGAGTGGCTACAGTCCTGTTTAGGTGACTCAATTAAGTGCAACACATTAATGGCAATAACTCATTGGACTAAGATGCATGATACCTGCCCCACACCCTCTATTCTGGAAAGCTAAGGTAAGGTGTCAAGAGACAGAGGGTAACCCATTAAGCGCTAGAACAGCCTTTCTTCATTGCCAGGTAACCCTTCCCAGGAATCTGCATTGAGTTTATGGATAGGTTTGTATATGAAAATAAGACTTACATGACCCTAGCACAAGGAGAATCATGTCCTAAGCAGCCATGATATATATATTTACATAGAAATAAGTCAAAACATTTCTTGATGTATATTTTATCTCATCTCCCCTTCTTCCTCCCTAAAATAAAAAGCAAATTACAAACAACAGCAGAGGAAATATAAAGGGACAGCCACTGAATAACAAGAAGAATAAGAAATTGCTATTGCTGCAGTTTGTGATTCCTCTTCACCACAGCACTTCTGCCACTAAAGACTCCAAGATTTTGCAGCTCTAACCATGGCTGATTCATACACTGCCACCCCCACCCATTCCTTTCATGACAGGTGAAGTGTGAGCTGGCCATGTACCTCACTCAGATGTTTCACCTTATTGTCTAATTTTTTTTGGGATGAGTTTGGACCCCAGTAGGTCAATGGCTCATCTGTACGGTGGTGGCAATAATTCCTCCTAGTTGTCCTGTGCTCCTGTGTCTCCTGACTGTGAAAGTCACTATTTAAGAAAGTCCATAAGCCATTTCTGCTACAGAAAAAAATGGAAATATAGGAATACATATAGTCTACTTCACCTGATGCAGTTCTAAGACCTCAGTCAGAAGCAACTGCACTGAAATGAATGTGTTATTCTCAAACAGAGAGGAAATAGGAAACAGCTTCTTTAATAGAAGAAAGGTTTCCTTAAATAGAAGAGAATAGACAACCAGTAATCCCAGTAAATTACTTCCTTGGCATTAATAGTGCTGTATAGATTAATACTGGCAGAGAATTTGGCCAACATTTTGACCAGATTGTATTCAAGCAAACACTGCTCAGAGCATTTTCATGCAAAACTTGAATATACCTGAGCAAAATAAACAAGAGGAACTGCTTGAAGCAGGTTACGATTTTGTTTAACGATAACAAAATGGTTTTATAAAGCAGGAGTTTAGGGTGTGGTGCTACAGGGCTGCCACTGATGCAGAACCAAATCCCTAAGCTGAGGGACACTAGAGGTTTCTCATCATGCTTTCTGCTATGCTTTGGCCTCTTGGCCTTTCAAAAGAGCAGGGACAATGTGGAGGCGCTTTATTTCCTCATATTCCTCAGTTATAGAAGCACTGGTACTTCACTGTTAAATTAGAATAAAAAAAAAAAACAAACCACAAAACCAAAACCAAAACCCAAAGCCTGAATTTTTATTTTCTTTTGAGGGGGACAGGAAGGTTTCTCAGCATTTGAAATCCAATGGGACCTTTCAGTGCAAGAGCTTAATTTGGACTTGATGGGAACCCAGTTTACCAGTTTAAGTCACTGTTGGCTAATACAGCTTGAAGCTGTTCCACAATAAAGCACTACATTCAGCTGTGAACGTTATCATTGGGACTCATCTGACCTTTACCAGGTAAGCTGGAATTGCTTAACACCATGGCTATCCCAAAACTAATAGAACCTTTCAGCATGGCTTAGGCTATCACTTCACTTCCCTGACATCAATTTCTAAAATAAAATAGAAGGCTAATTGTTAAATCAGGTGAGTATTTTTTTTCTTCCTCCCCTGAGATATAATGGTCAAATACATTTTCAAATCTGAACTACCAACAATACAAAAGTATGATTTTAACACACAAATAAAAAGGGAAGCTAAACAGAGGATGAAAGTTCAACTAGAATTTACCAGACCAAATTTATCAGTGCTGTCTGGGATGGGTCTTAATTGCAGACACCAGGCCTAAGGTGGTTTGGTCAATTTTAATCACCAGGGTTGGAAAATTCAGGGCAAAACTGGAAATGCAGGAAACAGAGCATAACTCTGAGGCTTCTGCCACCCCAGAATGATTTTTGCCTCATCATTATATCATGCTTCTGTACTGGAATGCTTTTAGAAAATGCAAGACTACATAGGCTGACTAAAGTGTGATTTCTTCAAAAATTACCTGGCATGTGGTTCTGAAACTGAAGACAGTACCTAATGGTATTGTGTCCAATTCTGGGCACCTCATTACAAGAGAGATATCGAGGTGCTGGAGTGAGTGCAGAGGAGGGCAATGAAGCTGGTGAAGGGCCTGGAGCATAAATCTTATGAAGAGCAGTTGAAGGAACTGGGATTATTTAGTTTGAGGAAGAGGAGGCTGAGGGGAGACCTCATCACTCTCTACAACTACTTGAAAGGACACTGTAGAGAGGTTGCTGTTGGTTTCTTCTCACGGATAATTAGTGACAGAATGAGAGGGAATGGCTTCAAGTCCCAACAGGGTAGGTTTAGACTGAATTTTTACAGAAAGAGTGGTCAAGCAGTGGAATAGGCTGCCCAGGGAGGTTGTTGAGGGATCTGGTGTAGAGGAGAACTTTGTAGAGTAGGGTAGATGGTTGGACTTGATGATCCCAAGGGTCTTTTCCAACTGAAACAATTCTGTGATTCTATGATTCTGATAGGATGCTTAGCATATTTTGTGTTGGCTTTTGAGATGTGTCATGAAGCAAAGCCAGAAGGAACCATAGGAGCAAAAGAACTGATCCAAGTGGGTCAAGGGCTTAACTTTATACATTGCTCCTTAGCAGGAGGATTTTTGGATAAGTAGATACAAATGATGGGTGCAAAAAAGGTTTTTCATGATGTCAGAGGAAATAAAGATAAAAAGGAAGATGAAGAGGTGAGGAAACTAATCAAAATCATAGGTTCAAATCTCTGCTAAGTGTCCCAAAGACATGAACTCAATTCAAACTACAGAGGATGCATCAGAGCCCAGAGTGTAACGTGTTTCAACAGTCTGAATCTGAAATGACTATCAGGAAGAGGGAACCACGAAAGTGTGAAGGGCTTTTGAATGTTTTAGGGCAGTTGGGGCTGAGCACTAGCCTCGAAGCACAGTGCCATACTGCTGCTCTCTGCACCCACCACAGATGAAAAAAAGGAGAGTTCCTGCCACAAACCACTTCTAATCTCAGTATAAGGTACAAATATCCTCTAATCACCACCCACGTTATATGAGGTGGGGAACCTCCTGTCTAGGTTAGACAAGCGTGCCCCTTCGTAGTACCAGCATCACTTGGCTGCTCAACTGGCCCTCTGACAACCAGCAGGGATGTTCTCATTTTGGGTCCCCATCAAAGCTACCCTGTTGTAGGAAACAGGCAGCACCCAGCTCACTGCCAGCTGAGGACAGGGCAGCTCCACGGGAGCAGACCTTGGGCGCGATCCCCGTGAACATGGAGCACGTGGAGCTTCCTCCAGAGCTTGGCCAGCATGCAGGAATCTGATGTTTAGAAAGCCATTTTCCTGTCCGTATAAACAATCTGACCACAATAGCCCAATTCCTGGCTCCGAGGCCTCATTTAAATGTTGGTCAGTTGAGGCCCACAATTAACATTTAATTAGTAAACTCATTACAAAGGCAGGAAGTCTCAGACTTTCCCTTCATTCTCTTTCAGGCCTCTGAAGGGAAGGACTGGGCCCGTCTTTGGCTTTTGATTCAGCAGACGGGTGTGTTTTCTTTTTTTTTTGTTCCCTCTCCTGATTTCCCTCCACTTGCAGAACAGTTGCTTTCCATGGAAAAGACAGGCATGGCCTGAATATGTTGAATGTTTGGCTGGAAATAATCTGCTTAACATAGATATTTCCAACTAAATGGCTTCCTCAGTGCTGCTGGGATGCTGAAGGAGCAGTGGTTTTCGGGGATGAGGTGGTGAAGGGCCTGATCACCTGCCCTCACAAGCCTTTGTGGTAGAGAAGCAGCCAAAAAAGTCTGATTTTCTGTGTAATGTTGGAAGGTTATATGACAGCCAGGAGAAAAGCAGCCTCTTGACAACATGAAGGGAAAATGGTGAGGGTTAAAATCCAGAGGAAGCACTCATAGAGGATGAGAGTAGACTATGCCTGCGGTGAGGTACCTTGTTGGAGATGTGTGGCAGGACTGATACATACTGGGAAAAAAAAACAGTATGGGAGAGGAACTGGGACTTTATGCTGTAGATTACCTGATGGGGGGCTGTTCATCCATCCATAGGATACAGGACCTCACCTTTGGCCCCTGGCTGCTTTTTAAGTGATCATTCATAGAATATGAATTACAAGTAGAGCTTGTTTTCAGACAATGTTAAAAAAAGTCTGAACTTGCAGATTTGGAGTATGACAAAACAGACCACAGCACAAATGCTTTTCTAACACTTATACCACTCTATGGAAATTTATTCACCTGATCATGGCCTGGAGTAGGGAGAAAAGTAAAGATGTCAACACAAAAAATAATAATTGCAAAACAGGTTTTAAATAATCGTTTCTTTATTTTTTTCTCAGTATCTATTTTACATAGCAGCACAAAGCAGAGTTTAAAAGTCTTCTGGCTAGCATGGTATATTTTGCACTTTTGAATTTTGAGGAGATTTTATCACAGTAAACTTTGTATTTCTCTCAAAAGGGAGAGCTGTAGTTCTAGTTGTACCATCAGTCACACAAGTATTGTATCCTTTTGCAAAGAGGAACTGTGGGAAGCAGAAGATACTGGAGTTGTGAGTCTCATTGAATTGTCTGTCTTGCCAACCTTGTCTGTCTTTTTGATCAGAGATGAGCAAGAATTCATGATTTCATAATATTGATGTCTGAAATCATAATCACTTCATATTGTGATCTGGCCATGTAAACAATAAACTGGCTTTGCATTCATTGTTTTATTCCATATTATGTCTTTAATTTATTGTTTTGTCAATCTGACATCTTTAACATTTTTTCCCCTTGTGTTCACAGAATTGGAAGGAGATAGCTGACTTGTGATTTATGGGAGTGCTTAGCCCTGGTTTGTTTTGGTTTTGCACAAGTGTTAAAAAAGCATTTATTATCAGGCAAAGAACTTCTATGTGCTAGGAGAAGAACTTGAAAAAATCGTTTCCTTAAGGACCTTTCACGGGTCTCTGAGTATGGACAAGTTATTGAGGGCACAGTTTTTTTGTTAGATTTCTAGGTCAATATTTAGCAGAATTTTGTTGGAACATCCTGTTTCCTCTATATTTCTTCTGCAGAGAAAGATAAGCTCCTGCACTCCTTTATCCAAGGCATTTACCCCTGTCCTCATCCACACTGATTCCCCTCCCTTGGACAGATCATGGGGTGAGCAGAGCTACAACTTTAACTCCTTTTTTCATACTTCCCACTGGTGCTTTGAAATTTACTCCTAGCAGTCATTCTGGAAGTTATGCAGAGGATGTGGAGACAAGAATGGATAGACTGTACACTCCCTCGCTACCCTGTGTTACTAAATGTGGGAGTTATCTGACCAAAAGTCCTCATCTATAAGCTAGATAAACACACTTTAGCAAATCACCTTGGAACCTTTGCTAGTAAATGGAGGTCAGTAGAGACTGGGGTGTGATTTTACCTCCTTCAAACGTGGAGAAATCAAACGTTGTCCTCCAATGACTGCAATGATTAGATGTCAAATAATAATGGCTTCCTAGATATTCACTTGGAGGTAGGCACTGGCATCATAGTCATCTCAACTTAGATGATATCCAATATCTGAATATATCTGAACATATCTGAATGTATATAATTTTGTTATTGTTGTGTTGTACGGTATTGTTGTGCTTGCTGTTATAAGGCCTTCAGGGCTCACCACCAACAAAAAAATCTTTAAATTGGCAGATCCTGAACAGAAGAATTTAGAATTGAAAGGAGCAATGCAAAACAAGGGAGTCCCATTCACCTTTCTGGTAAGCATCACTGGAATCAAATGGTACTCTAACATTTATCGGCACAAAATATAAAAATGCTTTCCTCCCCTCCTTTTTTTTTTTTTTTTTTTTTTTTTTGCATTGACTGCATTTTGGACTAAAGATTTTTCTTTCAGAACTGGAATAGGTGTCTTGTATCAGAGCATTCACAGTAAGTACTGGAGCATCCTCTTTTGTTGTGTGAAATAAAGGTTTGTCTCAAGCACCACCATATGCTAGTGGTTGAACAGACAGTTATAAGAGCTCAGGTCTCCAGACCCATGCTTCATTCATGGGTCAAACTGTATCAGAGCCCAGAGAAGTGGCTTAAGACCCTCTTTTGGGTCTTCATTTCTTTCTACTGGCTCTAAAGGCTGTTGTATAAGTAGCTCAGATTTAGATACATGCATGAAATAAGACTAGACGTATCCTAGCCCTCACCAAGGTTCCTGGGTAGTCCAAAGCTTCATGCAAGTGTCATGTACTGGCTGAAGATCCATCTACATGCTATAAGACATCATTTATCCAGAGTTGTGCATGTGTCCAGTCTGCAATATAGCAGTTCAAAGAAAAATAAATAAACTGTGGAAGAATGAGCTGGCTTTTGAATGGTATCCCTGAGAGACTTTGCCACGGTGAGTTAAAGGTTAGAACTCCCCCCAAAATAGTTTTATTTTCAAATTTTTTCTTCTTGGCATCAGAAATAAAGGAACCCTGGCACAAGATGACAAACTAATAGGCTGAGCCAGTTGGTTTATAAAACATATGAATCCCTGAAACAGTGAATGACTAGCCTCGTAATATATGCACTGCAAATAAAAGCATAGTCTTAGCTGCATCGGTTCGCTTTTCTTTTAGCATTTTTTTAAAAAATTAAAATCAGGAATAGAAATAAACCAGCCCAGAGTTCATGACCTGCTCAGGAATGCAATTAGCCCATAAAAATCATGACTGGGATTTGTTGCAAGGTAGAAACATGATCCCTTAAAAAAAAACGTTGCCCCTTTGCAAAGTACCAAATGATGGGGAAGAACAAAATAAGGGAGAGATGGGCGGTTTTTATTTTAACCCCACTTCCCTCCCTCATCATCAGAAAGAGCTGTAAAAGAAAAGACCCATCACCTCCTGTAGTCAAGTTTCACAGCAAACAAGAAGTCCTGAGCAGTTCTGTGATTACTTTTATCTCTGTAAGACTAATCCCATGATAAACCTCTTGTTTCCTATACTTGATGTACCACTATTTTACTAGTCCTGAATGCATCAGGCACATTGTGGATGGCTCACTACGAACAAACAGAACCTGACAGTTTCCTTCCTTAAAATAAACAGAAGTGGTACTTAGACACAGTTCAAAGAGTTTAGCACTCCCAGAATGGCTATTATTACCCTTTAGGTGGGCAAGTAGACCCAGTTTTTCATTCTAGTGAAGGCACATTTTTTTAATTTTTCTTCTTTCCCATTTTTTCTGGCAGTAAAATGACTATATAATTACCAAGCCTGCTTTTTTACAGTCCCCTGCTTCCACTTTCCATGCAAAGTGATCTATCTGTTTACACTCCTGTTGCTTACTTCCGCCTCCTTTTCTGAGAAAAAGCCATGCCATTGGGACTTCTCAGAAAGTGTTTTAGCAATGCTTCCCTCCATCCTCAAAGTTACACAGTGTTGGACTGATACCAACAGCAAGAGAGATGGTCTTTTAAGAATAATATTACGGTGACCTCTATGAGGTCTTTGCTCCAGAGATTTCTGAGGCTTTACAGTTATCAGTGATGTGAAGCAAAACTACCTATATATTCCCCTAGAAGCTTTTACTCATGAATGGTCACAAATTCCACAGTACCTACAATGGAAACAAGCTTTTTAAAAGACCTTGAGTGCCCTTGTCTACATGAAGATCATAAAAGAAGTACTGTGAAGTAGAGTGTAAATTAAAGTTCAATTGCTATTTTGAATAAACCCCTTTTTGGAAACTCATTCATTATTAACGTCTGTGTCGATCCTATGTGAGTGCCCAGAGTACCTAGGACTTCTAGGTTATACACAAAGACAATGAGTGGAAAGGAATTTATATCCTCTAACATTAAATATCAAACATTTGATCGATATACTGGAAAGAGCACAGTAGAGGATCACCAAGATGTCTGGGGATGGAAGCACATGGCATATAGGAGAGGCTGAGGGCACTGGGTTGGCTCAGTTTTAAGAGCAGATTCCAGATCACTTATGACAAGTACTCTGGCTACCTTATTGGGGTGTGTAGAGAAGATAGAACCAGACTCTTCTCAGAAGCGTGCAGCAACAGGAATAAGGCAGGATTCAGGAAACTGGAAACAGGAAACAGGAAAACACTAATAAGATATTAGGGACATATTTTTTTTTCACCTTGAAGGAGGGTGGTTGTCAGTGGAAGATAGGCCCATAGAGGCTGTGAAATCTCCACTCTTGGAAATATCCAAACCTCAACCAGATGAGAACCTGAACAATTTAATCCAAGTTCAAGAATTACTCTGCTTTGAGTGAGGGCCAAGGATGCCCAGACTCCTGAAGATTGCTGATAACTGTAAAGCTTCATAAACCTCCAGACCCTTTTTAAAACTCAAATAATGTTTCTATGGTTTATCACAACTGAAGCTAGCCATCTTGGATCTCTCCATAAAATTCATCCTACTATCCTAATATAGGTACCTAATATAGCTGTGTTTAGTGGCCCTAGCAGACTGGCAAACATGACACATCTCAAGTAGTACTTCACACCCACATATGGGCAATGAAGTGAAGCCCATACTATTAGATGGGATAAATCCAGATTGAGGTGTCTTCCCAATAAGCATGTAAAGAAAAACTAGCTTTTCCCAGTGGCTATTTCGACGTTTTCCTCAGGCAGTCAAGATCCTAAAGACCTGAATAAAGGCAGACATCAATATACTATAATGTACTTTATATATTAATAGTGCCCTGCAGCTCCCATTGTGGTATGCGTGACTGAATTTCCCCAAGAATTGGGTTGCCATGTCTTTTATGGAAGATATGTTTCTGATGTTAAAAAAATGAAAAAAGACTGAGAAGTGAAAGCTTGGGTTTTTGGATAGAATGCTTTCAGAGTTTGTGGGGGAAAGTTGAAGGATTTCACATTCTTGACAAAAATTTCCTGTTCTCCATAGAAAGTGCATGCCTCTTCTGATAAAATTTGTGCAAGTCCTCAACTGTCATTTCAGAATCACAGAAACAGAATCAGTTAGGTTGGATAAGACTCTTAAGATCGTCAAGTCCAACCATAAACCTAACACTGCCAAGTACATGTCCCTAAGCACCTTCAGGGATGGTGACTCTACCAGGGCAGCCTGTAGTCGTGGTCAAGAAAGAAATATTTTGGCCAGACCTCAAGAACACACCAGAGGAGAGACCTCTGCAAAGAAGCCTATGCAGATCCCAAATGAATCCCTTCTACACCTTAATGAAATGCTCCAGAAGGGCCAAAGGTTCAGGGAGATGTAAATAGGTAAGGTTTAGGCCTATAATTCACAATATGGTGGAAGGAGAAATTGAATTTTTGCTGGTGCTGCTGGGCTTGTCACAGGTAAGAAGAGGTTGATGTGTGACTGTTGCAGCCCTGTCAACAAACTAACTTGTGCAGACACCATGCTGAACATTAGATTTTGGAAAAAAGATGCTGACTTAGCTCTCTTGGTTAGAGGGTGTGAGCAAAAACATTGCAACCAAAGAACCCAAGTCTACTCAACAGAGATGTGCCAGAGGTGGTCCCCCTTCTGTCTTTTCACGGGTGTCTTTGTTTGTGTACATTGGTGTTACCACAATACGATATTATCTTCAATGTGTGAAGTGGCACTGTGTCAGTTTTAGTGACACAGGGGACAAAACCAGGGAAGAGCTGTACTGGGAAGCTGTGAACAACCTCTCCCAGCTAGCCCCCGCTGCACTGGGGTCCCAGTGGCAGCAGAGCCATGTGAAGTTCTGCTGGGGCCTCTTTCAGGGCTGAAACACCCTGGCTTTATTAATTTTGGCACACTGACCCACAGGCAGAGGGGATATCAGCATACGCAATGCATATCTCCCATTGCATGGGAAAGGAAATAAAAGTGACAGGAATGAATGGTATAAACCTTATGTTCAAAATATGATACTTGACAGGACTGTCTCTACCAGTTTGTCAGTGCCAGCAAAGATTAGACTGTATAAATCAGTTTTGATTTTTCCCAGGTTGCCAAGGCTGGAATAACCTGTAACATGGATTAGACTGTGGGTGCTGTGGAGCCCTCCTAATTTGTGCAGGGAGGGGTAATCATCCATCCCCTTTTTATAGCTGGGTAAACTGAGGCATGGGGAGGAGGTGCTAACCAACGAGAGGCCACAGCTTGCGAGAGAAACCAGCTCTCCCGACTCCCCAGCATTTGCCTTTTAACTACTAGACCATGAATCCTGTTTGCTTTGTTTTCTTGGGTTTTCTGCATGTTTGTTTTCCCCTTTCATGTACCTAATGATGCTGGTCTGTAGCAGGCAGTGGGCAGCTGACAGATTGCAGGGAGCGCCTGACTGGAATGAGAGGCAGGATGCTTCACCAGCTCCAGGGTCTATTTAACTTTTCTCCTACGTTGTGGGACTGAGTCCCCTCCCACTCGTGCTCACATAACATCCCTGGGGCAAGGACAACAATCGCCTAAATGGAAAAAGGAAACATTTCCTGTGGCTTTTAACTACTTTTAGTGCAGTTTGGCACCTTCAAAGAAAGCAGCGTGCTCAGCTAACAGTCAGCCCACACTCAGCAGGTCTTCAGAAACCTGCTATTTTGGTGGACAAATCCAGCAGAAACTGCACTTTGGGAGCATAAATCATCACTCGCAAGGAGCTAGGAAATACTCATTGACCTCCCTGGTACGCATGAGCTCAAACCACACAGCAAAGTGGTTTTAAACAGACCACCCCACTCAGGTTGGTTTTCACTCTAGCTGCATGTAATTTTATTTTAGGCTCCCCTCCGCCTCGTTCGTTACAATCTACATGCACAGGTACCGATGAATCATCTTCACTTCCGTACTTCTCCGTCCTTCCACCGAAGGCTCCCGTTGAGAGATCAGAGAGAAAGAGAGGCAGAGAGAGACGAGGCCACCGGCGCGAACGCCTTAGGAGCCGCTTGCTCTTTCTCTTTACCTCACAGCATCTGCAAAACTGTTAAACCACAGTCCTGCCTAGTTTGCTGGCAGGGAGGATTGGCCTAAGCCAGTGAAGCAAAGGGGGTTTTTTTGCAACTGCTTCAAGTGTGTGTGCAGGCATTGTTTTGGACTTCCCACTCCCCCCTTTCCCCTTCCCCCCCCCCCTTTTACTCATACGTCAGAAAACTAAACTGTTAATAATTTTGTGTGCATAGGAAAATGGCTTTGATAACATTGGCAGATGCTTTAAATCCATATGAGTTTTTCCCTGCTTTGACATCTCCTGCAGTTGCACGTCCCAACAACTGGCCTTAGAGCAGGTTTGATTTTCACTGATAATATTCTCCACTGAAAATTAGACTTAGAAATGGTTTTGGATTCAAAAGGCTGAAATGCTTTAGAAGTAGTATTTACATACATCAGCCCCAAGAAGAAACTGCAATATATTTTAAGTATCCCAGTAGTGCTTTCTGGGCTGCAGAGGATGGCTGGTTATTACTGGTGCTTCCAGTGTGTCTCCTATTGTCCAAACTGGTGGCCAAAAATCTACTGTGCTCAGTGTTGTATAAAACCAGCTCAAAGACAGGTCCTGCTCCAAAAAGCGTAGAAGTGGGTTTGTGTCCAGGCTGTATTAAGATGTTGAACTGAGTGGTCTTTCCTTGGAGAACAGGACCTCCCCGCCACACAGAATTGATCCCAATTCAGCAGACAGAAAAAGTCTGCAGATAGAAAATCTTCTTCAGAGCTTCCTTCACTACCACATCCCCTCCCCATCAGCTTTCTTAAATGTAGGCAGTGAGACACATAGCCATGACCATACGCTCAGCAGGGGAATAAACTTCTCTTATCATGCTTATTTATGAGGATATTGTCTATCAAGTTTGAGGACCTGTAGCTGATGCTGTAGGACAAAAAATAATAATAAATGAAATACCTGAAATGTCAGTATTATCTCTGGATGCCAGAGGCAAACACTTACTGGGATTATTCTCATATTATTTTGCCATTAGAGATTCTAATTAAAATGCAAGCCCTGACTGAGATGGGCACCGCTAACACACACTTTCCAATCAAGAAAAGCTATGGTTTTTAGGTCCTACTGTGTTAAGGAGTGTTGTGCTGCATTTTAGTAGGTCTTACTGAAGTCAGAAGGATGAGAAAAGGGAGAAAAACTGAATAAGGTTGTTGCAGAACCTCATTCATCTGCTCCGCCTATCTTAAATGAAGCTAGATGCTGTACAAAACATTTTTGCTACTTTCTTCTTTCCCGTTCTCAGAAAGAAGTGGGAGAGCCAAGCAGTTTCTCGGTGGCAGAAGATTCCACCCTCTTTCGCCGGCCCTGGGAATGATGTGGTATCCCGGTGTGGAGGGTGTGAAGGAGGCCACATGGTAAATGTTCACGGGAGCTGCAAGGTCTGCTCGGCAGTGGGTGCGAAAGAGCAAGGGCGAGGACAGTCGTGCTGAGAGGAGATCCCGTGAATGAGGTGTGACTGAAGCACCAGGTAGCCCTGTGACAGCCTCCTGCTATTTAATGGGCAACCGGGGAGACACATGTAGCTTTTACCAGCACCTGTGGCATTCTGATTCTTTCACAAGCTCAAGAGGGAATGAGAAAACTCTGCTTTATTTCACCTCCTGAGTTTTAGCCGTGAACATGTTTTTTCAGGCCATTTCTCCAAAAGCTGGTTTTGCTGACCTTATAGAGCCATCATTTGGCCCTGCTGGCCAATTTACTGGTCTGCTGGCAAATAAAGAGTTGGCACGTCGATCAATCTGACAGGCTTATTTGAAGCTGCTCTTGATGCAAATCCCATCAAAGTCTGCATTTTCCTTTACTCCCCCAATGTTACCAGTGGAAATTACGTGTTTGAAAGGATCACAGGTTTTGTTTAAGTACTGCTCGCTTGTGGTATAATGGGAAGAGTCCTCAGTCACTAAAGGAAAGTTTATTCAGAAATTGATTGTTCTGTCTCTTCCCAGGACTGTCTGATGTCAAAGGAACCAGAGTCAGCAGCCTCCTTGACTAAGTGTACCTATTATTTTGTGTCATGTATTCTCTAGGGAGAACTTCATACAATCTTGTGACAATTTTAACTCTGAGTTTGAATAAGAGACAGTGAGAAATTCCTGACTTGAACCTTATTTGGAAAACACTCATTCAAACTGAGATGTTTTGGGTAAAAAAAAACCCCAAACATCCAAACAACATCATCCCCCCAAAAAGCCAAACAAACTGATTTGTTTGACTTTCCTATTTCAAAATTTAAAAGAAAAACTTTCAGGAGACATCATTTTGATCTTTCTTTCTCAAGTCACGTTAAAATAAAAGCACTTTTTGTTGGAGCTGTTTAATCCCAGTAGTTCCTAAATAACTAAACCATTTCTGAAAAGGAATCCAGATCCTAGAAAGGGCCCAAGTGCTTCTCTGTCTTTTAGGAGGATAGATCAGGCTTGTGCCTAGCAGGGTTTCAGGGATGGAAGGAGCACATAAGTCACTCACTGAACATGTGTTTGAACCCAGGTTTCTCATCCCCTAGAATAATACCCTAATCACCAATCCACACATGTTTCCTGTCCCACAGGGGAGCACTGTTATGGTGATGGATGTGGGTGGTGGATGTGCCTCCTCCTGGGTCTCTGCTGTATGAGGAGAGGGTCTCTAGCACAGACTGTAGCTTCTGCTCTGCTCCAGAGCCCTCTACACAAGATAGGACTGGATGTACCCATGGGTTGTGTCTGACAGGATCTGGTCCTGGGGCAGAAGAGAGGTGCCAGGATGACAACAAATGAGATGTCTAGAGGGGAAGTTGGATTAGGGGGAAAAAAAATTAAGCTCATGTGTGGTGTATGAGGTTTGGTAGGACTCATTCAGGGTAAGAACACCCCAAACCTGATACAAACAGGTCAGCATTTTCCAGAGCCAGGAATCTCACCTTTGTTTTCACTGAGCAACCCTTGGTTGAGCTGCAAACTAGTCCTCCTCTGCTTTCCTATGACATGGGGATGTGTCTGAAGCTTCTGTTTGTAATCGTTTTCTCATTTTGCTTTTCAGATTTAAGATAAGTGAGAACAAAAGCAGAAATGCTCCAGTAAATATTTACCCTGTCTTTAAAATGAAAAAACTCCAAAACACCAAATCAGTTCTAGTAACAAATAAGGCAGCTCTACAGACGTGACTGAGAAAGGGTCAGGAGCAGTCAGCTACAGAAAGTACTGGTGGTGGGAGTTTAACGAGTTGGAGTCTGGGGGTGGAAGCTGTGGTAGAAGAGAAGGTCATTTCACCAAGGCAGGGGAGCTATGACTATTTACACCAGCTGAGGATCTGACTGTCTACAAACAGACACGATGGCAATGGTGAAGGTCACAGAGGACAGTCATGAGGCCTGCTGGATGGAAACACTTTTCTTTCCACCACTCACTGAAGTAGAGAGTGAAAAAGAGAAACCAAGCCTGTTTTCTCCTGATTCAGTAAGTCTGCTGCACACTCCGTCTTCCTTGAGCCCCTCGCTTTGACAATCCCCTCGCGAGCTGTGATTTTTTCATTTCATTCCTATTACGCCTGTGAAGAGCAGGAGTTGGAGATGGATGCTGAGGGGCACTGCACGCCATGGCTGACCTCTGGGATGGAGGCGGCAGCATTTGGAAAGTGCTGGGAGGAGCTGAGCTGGAGTCAGGAGCCGTGCCCTCTCCTCTGCGGCTCTGAGCCAGTGATGAGTGACGGGGAGGAAATATTTTAGCTGTGAAGATTGCCAGGGTTTATGAGCTCGTGCTCAAATGCACTAATGCCAGGAGACTTGTCGCTGCACAAGGCTGATTTCATCTGTGCATTCCCAAATATGCCATCCAGGCGAGCTCTTTCACTCACGTAAGAGAAAGGCCCCAGTCAAAACCCTGGCTGTGAGCACAGGTGGTGGGGTTTACAAGGAGAGAGGAAATGAGGAGAGGTCCTCATTAGCTTCCAGGCTCCTTCCCTTTATGGCCAAAGCTCTTGTGCTCCCAGCCTAGCTGTGTGGCTTTTCTCCTCATCAGTGTTGTGGGCAGAAAGAGGCGGTAAGAAGAGCAAGGACAGGGACAAGCCCAATGCATGATGTGATAATGCTGGGAAGAGAGTGGCTCAGCCCTTTCCACCACACTGGGGCTTCTTCTTTCCCTGTGTTTCCAAAACACCAAGGCTGGACATTTCCCTACGCCCCAAAATAGTCCTTTTCTTGGCTCCTGGAAAGAATACTAGCTTGTTTTTCCACAGGCTCCCAAGCAGTGTGCCTCCCCATGTCCTGGAGGTACTGCTACTGTCATGGCCCTGGCTTAGTATTTTATCTTCTCCCTTGACTCAACATCTCCGTTTCCAGAAGCAACCAATACTATACCACCAATACAAGGGGTTCAGCATTAGAAGAGAAACTTTTGGTAGACCTCTTTTTCTTTTCCCTTTCTGGCCTGCCCTGGGTGACATCCCCTCCTCTCTTGTCATCCCACACCATGCACATCGGCTTTTTAAAGTTAATATCTAGAGCTTCATGCAAGTTTGTCAAAAT
The DNA here is from genome assembly GCA_004320125.1 of Scolopax mira. Taxonomy (NCBI): domain Eukaryota; kingdom Metazoa; phylum Chordata; class Aves; order Charadriiformes; family Scolopacidae; genus Scolopax; species Scolopax mira. Next base: position 144,406 of record BJBW01000016.1, read on the forward strand.
ATTTAGCTGTTTAACTCTTCTTTCTTGCTCTTTGACTTTCCTAAGCCACTGGCTGCTTTTACATCTGTGCTGCGCCAAACCTTATTATTTCTGAGAATTTGGATTTCTTTCACTGTAGAAAGAAAGATCTTACTAAGAAAGATGCCTTTTTGCATCTGGACATAATAAGGAGGCAGGATAAAGACTGGACCACTGAAGTGGGAAGAAAACAGGCTATGGGCAATGCCACATGCATCCAACAGGGAGTTTGCTATTTCCTGCCCTGACTCTTATACAGCTATTCCCACTGAAGGAGTATTTTGTGTAGACATCTTTCTACAGTGTGTGGGAGAAAGGGTCCAGGACCACAGAACCTGTAGCCCAAACCTCTGTCACTATCCAGTATACTGAATATTCCTCCTGAGGGCTTTCAAGCTGACATCAGTGTACCTGATGTGTCACCACAGGTGACTCAAAGAAAGATGAAGGGTGAGCTGGGCAAGGGAAGGTGCTTGTGTTCAGCTTTCCTCCACCTTACTTCTATGCATGAGCAACACTTTGAGACTACTCAAAAAGCAGACTGACAAAGCAGTATTCATCTCTGTGCTTTGCCAGAGCAGCACCAAAAGGAAATATCCTCTATTCTTTAGTTGCATCCTCTCACATTTTACTTCACACTGAAAAATGCCCATGCCTTGTCTCTGAAGTGCACAAGAAGTTTTGGCCTGTTGCTTACAAGTGTGAGGGAGAAAAAAAATAAAACTAAAAAAAAGGGGGGGGGGAAATAAAGCTATAAAATGCAGTTAGTTTCTTTGGCTAGCACTGTCACTGAAAAATGTGCTGCTTCTTATTTTTTTTTTTTTGCCTTTTTTGCAGGTTACAAGGCAATTTCTGTGTTAAGATGGAGTCAGCTCACAGTACTAAGCTCCAGAGTTGTGGTTAATTAGTAGCCGGTTTAGGAAATTATGTTATCATTACCTCATCCTTTCTTAGCTTAGCAGCTTTCCTCCTCTTCCACCTCGCCCCCTTTCCCCATCCCCTCCAACCTTCCCTGCCCAAGGATATTATTTTTCTTAATGACACCTATGTCGCACATAAAACTCAAATCTCCTAAACACACCTCAGCATCGTGGGTCTCCAGCAGTTTGAAAACCCACATGAATTAACTTTTTTTTTGACATGGAGTCTGACCAAAGAAAATCAAACCCAAACAAAAAATATGTTGTTCTTTGCTTTCCCCTCACCATGCTGGGTTTACACTGGCTCTTGCCCATGTATCTATCTCCGTACCAGGCACCCAGTTTGATCCTGGGCTGACCTCCACCTGCCCCTTGTTTGTTGATGATAAGCACGCCTGCTTCCACCCTCTGCCATCTTCCCCCATGCAGAAAACAAAGGGGAAAACAAACAGCAGGAAGGAGCAAACAACCAGGTCCCCTCAACAAGTGGTGGCAATGTGCAGAATTAAAAAGAAAAAACATGGAGAGGGAGATAATAACCACAACTTAAAAGGGGATTTTTCTAGTGGCATACTTCGAAACCAGACACTTGCTATTAACGGCAGAGGAGGAAGGGGAGTGGGAGTTCAGAGACAGAGACCTTAGGTTTACTGGTCTGCAAGTCTGCACATAGGCAGGCCTCATCTGGATCTACATAGTGTCTCAGGATGAAAACCTGGGGTAGATGCATGGGGACAGGATTCATCTACCAAGCTGTGACCCAGAATAATTTTAAATCGGTCTTTTGTTACTTTCTTTCCGTTATTTATCAGTGATAGGGTCGTTTTAGTTGTTTGTCCTCCTTAATGTGTTGGAAATCTGTGTTGTCACTTATGGTAAGACCTGGCCACCTTGAGGAAGGGTGGCTGATGTAGAAACGTCTGGAGCACAAAGCTCTGAGCTGCCCAAGCAGTTCATCCTCATCCATGTACATCCTTGGTAATTGAGCATGAAGAAACATTTATATTGCCCGCCCACTTGGTTGCTCTTGCTGTGCAAAATATAATCATTTCACCAAATGTTTTCATTTTCCCTTTCTACCTTGTTTATTTTTATTTTTTTTTTCAATTCGCTCTATCTTGATCTCTCATCCCACACAATGAGCACATTTGGGTAGAGTATCTCCCTTGTTTCCTCTAACAGGGTCTAGATAAGGATTGTGACCTTCAAGATAGCACCTCACATGTTGTCTCTACTGATTTCTTCTCCTACCCTGTGCCGATTCCCCCTTCTTTGCAGTGTTCACACCTCGGCAGCATTTTCAGACTGGGTGGGGCTGGCTCACAAGTTAGTCATTTCTTCACCAAGACGCTCATGGTTTTTGCGGCTTTTGCCAGCCCTAAAAACTTGTACTGCTCTTCTCTGCACCCCTCCTACTCAACATGGATGTGAGGGTCCTGGAAATACCTGTGATAATCCACACACACTGCCCTTGCAGCTTGTGGGAGAAGGACTTTTACTCCCCAACGGTGATTGCAATAATGAGACGGGCCAAAATCACCCAGGCTTTCACTACATCAATCACATTTCAAGGCAGAACTATCTGGTGCCTCTCAGGCAGTCTTTAGGCTAGGCAAATAGGTTGTGTCTGAAAATAAATAAATGTGGTACTGAATTTTAAATGTGACTTTGCACTGAGGATAAATCAAGCTTCAAATCATACGAGCTGGCTGTGGCCAGCACCAGCAGTGGGATGTGTGGGGAAGGCGAATACGTGAATTCCTTCCATACAGTTGGTACTAATTCCCATTGAAAATTGCATGAGTTGAAAGACATTAAAATTTTTCAGGAAATGTTGTGTGTCTCACTGAACAACTTCTCTCCCCAGGTTTGTCCTCAGAGAACAGTTTATTTCAAAGGTTTTTATCAGTCATTGTGTTTGTTTCTGTTTTCCCAGGAGGAATCTTCTTTGTGTTTCTGCTGTCCAGGTAGCACGTGTCCCAGGGCAGCTTTATGCTGTAGCTCTATACTGACTCATGGGTCAAGGTTACGATGGCCCCAGAAAGAGGACCTGTTGGATACCATGGAGGGGAGCAGGAAGAACAATGTTTCTGGGGGATTCACACCACTCTGCTTGTCCCGTCACAAGGCATTGGAAGCATCCATCCAGCTCCTACACCCATCCGTCCTTTTATTTCCTGTGGTTGTCAGGTTTCTGGGGTCTCCTGCCATCCGAAGGGCTCAGGGCTTCATCCTGGTGGTTCTTATGGTGGTTTTCAGAATTTCTGAACCATCATGTAATCATCATCAGGGTGGGCTGGTGAGAGCCAAAGGCAGCACTTAAGCTCTGCAAGAGTAAGTGACCTTAACCAAGGAGAGGATCTATTCCTTTCCCCGTTTGCTGAGAGATGACAAACCATGGGGCTCTCAGCCGGGCCAGAGGAACAGCAAGGTGCCTGCTGGGACCAGGATGGGAGCCAGCTCTGAAGTGCGGCTGGAGCTGCTGGCAATGTCCAGACACGTGGGCATCGCTTCTGCTAACACACCCGGCTCTGCTGCCTCCAACATGCCCCAGGGACACAGCTGAAAGCTGTTGCAAATCCATGGTATAAATGCTCTGTAACTAGTCTAAAGTTCATTTTAAAAGGCTTAATTTGGTGGGGTCGGTTGGCCAATGAAATTCAGAAGATGTTTGCTCCTGTCTCGATCTGTCCATGAGGTAAAAAGGTTTTTGCTGGTCAATCAGTGAAGTTAAACAGGGTCAGCTCTTCCACTGTAGGCAAATCTCTGTGCCTCTCTGCCCTCCTGCCCATCTACATGCTCTCTCCTACCTCTTCCAGCAGTGTGGAAAGCTTCAAACACTCCAAACCCTGTCATCATGATGCAAAGGAGAGCTATTTATTTTTTTTTTTCACTCTTCAAGGCAGTGATCTCTTCTGGGGGTGGCTATCTTTCAAGACTTAGATGCAAAGGATGCTGCACCGTGGTCTCAGCTTATTTCTCACGCAGCTGGATGCATTTCAGGGGTGCTGTGCATCAGTGCTTTGAACAACACTTGACTCCTCAGACAGACACACTGAAGTCAAAGGGCATCTTCGCTGAGTGAGCTGTTATTTCCAGGGGGACCGACCCATCTACACCCTGGCTCAGCCTATTTTGTTTTGAATCCCATATAAATACTCAGCTCCTGGAATGAGTTTATCATCTGAGAATCTCCTCTCTTTTTTTTACTCTTCAGTGTAAGTTGTTTTTAATCTTTGTGGCTGTGTGGAAATTGGAAAAAAAATAACCTTAGCCACAGAAGGCAAATTAAAAGATCTTTGAATTTTATATTTTGCCTTAGGACTTCTAGGCAGGCTTACAATTTTTAACACCTGACAGCTACACCTTGCCCACAAACAGCTTAAAGCGCTGATGCCCAGTCCCCTGAGTGAGTCTCAGGCCTGGGGTTTGCAATGTACAGCTCTTTTCTACCCATGCTCTGAGGGCTGGTTTTAAATGAGCTTAGTTAAATCAGAGAAAAGTCTCACCTGCCGGAGACATTCATAATCTGAAGTCAGTGTCTGGACTGACTCCATCTCATTCATTTAACTGAGCCTCTTGATAAGATGCCCGAGTTAGGCTGACATGGTGCAAGCACCATCCCTTAGGTGGCTTCACACTGTTTTCCAGGTGTCACCATTGGTCAAATGTAAACGTGACATAACTTGCTTGCCTCTATCAGCTAATATTACTGTGGCAGTGTTTTAAAAAAAAAAAAAAAAAAAGATAAAGAAAGAAGGTGACATTAAACCAGCGAAAAAAATCTCAAGAGACCTGTCAATCAAGAAAGATATTTACTGAAGCTTCTATTGACCCATATATGCTCTTATCTAGAAACCTTTATCTTCTAAGACAATGTTGACTAACAGCTTTTCCTTTACTCTTGTTTCTATCTTAAAAGAATAACAAATAAGCTTAATTCTTCACAAAATCTTTAGCAAATGCCTTTTAAGCCTAACACAATAGTAGTTATTTTAAGAAGGATGGCTAAGCACTGCAACACTTTTCTATTTTTCCGTCTTGGTTTTTCATATTGGAGCACTTAATCACAGTTAATCTTTGTGCACAAGGAAGACACATTAACTTTGTTTGCACAAGGCTGATATAAAAGCTTTCAACTCCTCTGTTCCTGTATTCATCTCCCTGGTAAGCCTTACCATTTTAAATAACAGATAAAGGAAATGCTGAAGATTCAATGATAGAGTCTATCCTTGCTCAAGTAACTGCAGGGACTAGGCTCTGTAAGCAAATTTACAGCCTAACAGATGAACCAGCCAAAGCTGAGCATCTGCAAATTCCCTGGGGAGGTTTGAGCTGAGGAGAAGGACATGATTTATTAAAGGAGTTCCAAAAACAACAACCTGAGAAGATGCCAGCGGTTCGGACAGGTGAAAGGAGACCACCTCCCTGTACAACCGGGGGCGTTCAGATGTCTCTGCTCTCTGAAGACATTGCCAGCATTGCAGTCACCTCCTGACACTTGTCTGAGTGTCCCTTCTCTGTGTTTTGCTTCAAAGGCTACAGTAATGGCTTGCTAAAGAGTCTTGTTTTGATAAGGTTATATTCTGCAAGGCTGTGAAATTGAGGGCTAAATCTCAGCTCCAATGAAGTCAGTGAGCCTGAAATGAATAGAATTTCTTTTGGAGCGACTTCGAATTTCACTGTTGAGGGTAATGGTAATTTAAATGCCTTTTATGGTCTCTTTACCCTGTTAGAGCAATAAAAGGGGGCTTAGTCCTTGGTTACACCCAAAAGTTGCCCTGCTTAATTATCTTGGAATGGTTAAAGTAATAAAATCCTTTGCCTGCTCCCTGCCTCCCTCACACCTACTGGAGCAGATCTGCTGGTATAAAAGTTCCAATGTGGGACATGAAGGGAATTAGACTGCAGTGGCTTGGGGGTATTGGCTGGAAGGAGACAGCTGTATGTTAATTCATTAAGTGAGACCTTGTTCCTGGGATTATTTTTTTTTTTTCTGTCTGATTATATAGGTATGAAGTTAAACTACTGAACTCAAGAGAAATTCTGGGCTCTTGGGGCTGGATGTATGCCATCCCTAGATCAGGGAGAGACTCAGATGTGCATGGAAGCCCATGTGCATTTACTTGCACAGGAAAGAAACCTGGTCATGGGGACCAGAGGGAGTGGTAGTCACTGATGTTGGCCCCTGGGAATCAGGGCTCCATCGTGCACATCCTCAGTTTTCTCTAGGAAAATCAGCAGGTAAAAAGAAAGAGCAGCTGGAGAGAAGGGATCCCATGGCAACTTCAGTAGATGTTAAAACACTGCTAGAGACCCTCCTTTGCTGACTCTTGCCAAGTCTGCATCCTGTTTTGTGTTTGCTAGGATCCAGAAAAACAGAAGCAGTAAATGTTGCTCCAAGCTTTCTCTGTCTCTGTCCAGACATTTTTGGGAGCTATTCACAGAGACCAAACTGAAAAACATCGTGCATACTTTGGCCAGGAACCATTTCAGTTCACTATGAAGTGCCCTAGTATAAATAAATATATATGTGCAAACAAATGCATAAAGAACCTTTGTTTGGTGGTCAGAAGAAGCAAAGCTGTCCTTGCCCTTTCATCCCAAGATGAGAGGACATTGGATCAGACTGATAAGCATGTAGACTGTTGGTTGTTGCTTTTATTTTTTCCCTTTTTCTTTCTGTTATGTTTCAGTTGCACTGTTTAATCTCAACAGTAGTTAGGTACCAAGGAGCTTTGTAACCAACGTACTAACCAGTCATCCTGTAGACTCTGAGAGCTGAGAGTCAAAAGGTTACACTCAAAGGACATGTCTATGACAATAAATAGACCATGGCCCTGAGGGAGAATGGCACAAAATGACTCAACCTGAGAGATTCTTTCTGTCCCCTGTTGCCAAACAGTTTTGCCACCTCTGCACTATTCACTCTCCACATATATATATGCTGAGTGTCCTTTAAGATGCTCTAGAGCATGTTGTCTTGCCTCTTGATGCTGCTAAGAAGACCATAGGTCTTCCACAGACCCCAAATCATGTCTGACAAACTGGTGCAAATGTTATGGATACCCCAGGGTTTCACTCCATGTGAAGGTACCAGGTGTTAGTATGTGACCAACTGGATGAAGCCCCTAGAAGTACAGTCACTACCATCAAGAAAACTGATTGATGGGGCAAGTAAAAGTATATGCTTTAAGGTGAGCTGCGTAAATTTTTAGAAGCCAGTGACAACATTGCTAGCTCCCCACAAGCCACAGTGGGACTTCACAGGTCAACACGTAAACACATGAATTCGGGTACCTTAATCTGTGAACTGAATCTCATTCCAAATTCCTACTTGAATGCCTAATGCCACTTGAAATGCATGAGTTTGTTCATGTGTCTGACCCTGGGTATCTAAGACTCTATATCTTACCTGCTTTGTAACAGTGAAAGAGTAAATATCAGAAAAAAATCCTTAGAAATAGGCTTCTGAAGCAGCTTTATGTGCAGTACAGATAAGGCAGAGGAACCCCTTATTGCTATATTCCTCTTTACAAAGTGTCCTGTTCCGCTCCTCTAGGACAGGCAACTTTCTCTCCTGGGGAAGTAGGTAGGTGTAAAGAGATTTTTATTGCAGATATGCTCATTTCTAGCTCCCTGTCCTAATGATTGCAGTGTGTGTGTCAATTGGTTCTCATTGGCTTCGTTAAAAAAAAAAAAAAACAAGCTCCTTGGTTTTTTTTCAGATTCCCAAAGGAAGTTTTAGTTCATTGGTTCTGGGTATCATCCTACAGTGTCTGAATACTGGTGCTACTGGTTGGGTCTTGGAAGGGATTCAAAGGCAACACTGTACAAGAAAACTTCACAGGTCTTGGCATGTTAGATAGTGGTGGGTAGTGGGATTGCTTAATAAAGCAGTTCAGTTCAAAGTGAAGGTAGAGGGAGTGTAGGCTCGTAGATCATAGCACACATGCTAGCCCAGAAATGCCAGGGTATTTCAGTTGTCATTAAAACATGCAGGTACATGAATTATTGGTAGAACTAACCATCCTGCGATGCCTGAGCATGGAGCCAATAGAGACAAAGCACTTCCAATTTTTAGCAAGTTTGAATGCTTTGGCAAATTGTTTAGCTTGGAAGTTACTGAAAGCCATATTCATTTAATTAGCCTTCCAGTGTACTGGCAACAGGTCTAGGAGTTTATCTGCACTCCGCCCCCCTCAATGATAGGCATTTTTCAGGTCCCACACATTGAATTTTGGAAGCACCTTCAGGAATTATGAACTTGAGGGATGGATGGTACTTGTCTAAGTCAAGCAAGATGTAGGTGGGCTCTTTCTCAGCTAGATTGCACAGCCAGAGCATCTTGCCAGTATCCCTCACATCCCACCTGCCAGACCAGGGTTGGGTTTTCAATAGGGCACGATAAGGTTTTTGACATAAAATCTGATTGCCTCAGATTCTGAATATCATAAAAGGATTCTCAGTTTTTAGGGCATGAGATGTTCAGCAAAGGACAGACAGAAGTTCTATACATGCCTATCTACCTCAGGACTAGAAACTAATGAGCAATTTGCATTGCCCTGATCACCACACCTTGAACCATCAGTACTGTGAAATACCAAAATCAGGCACCCCAGTAGAAAGGTTGAAGATTTTTAGGACTTGATTCAAGTTCTGTGGCACTTGAAAATGGGGAACATGATTAAAAGACCCGGTTTGTCAGGGGGAAGCAGGGAGGACTTGGCCTTTCCCCTGTCATTATAATCTCCTTTCTCTACTTCAGGATGTTTGTGAGATAGAAAACCTTTTTGATTTTTTGTACACGGTAAGAAAATCCTTCCAACGAAAAATCTTTCGTCATAGCTCATTTACATCTATCTCAGTAGCAACCCAGTAACGTTGGTATAAACAGAGAAAATCTCAAAAAAATAGACAGGGGGAGTAGCAACGTGGACTTCATTTTAGACATCAAAGTGTTTGTTAACTGAGCAGTTCTATTTATAATGTTGGTAGTTTTTCAATGCACTTTCACAGAATGAGATAGACAATTAAAAAGTGGAGGTTTTATGTCTATGATTAAGTAAACGTTTCATTTCTAAAATGATTTGTCTTAAATGAGTTGCTTAAGGTTCTGCTTATAGTCTTGGGGTATGCTCCAAGTTCTGGTGCAGCTGAGTACAGCTGAGTGCAGTTCTGGAGAACAAGCTTTTGCCACAAGGTTTCCTATGTGGCACCTTTCCCACCTGGGGGAATGTAACTAGCCCCATCTGGAACTAATTAGTCACCTGGTGAAGAAAAACAGGAACTATAAACTGATTTAAGAATCCTGACCTCCTTTGCTTTAGCGTTCATCCAGCAATGACTTCAGACCCACTATGGGGAAAGGGGAGAACTGCTTGCAAGAAACACTTTTGACTTTGTTTATCCTTGGTGGCCTTAAGAAATGGATCAGACAGGTCCAGGGCAGCATCCAGGCTACTCTTTTCCTACCTGATAATTATTTTTGCCAATGTAAGTATTCTGTAACTGTTGTGGCACTCAGTTCCCTGAATGTCATATGAGAGATTCTCAGAGCACCAACTTCCATAAATCCTGAAGAAAAGCTGGGATTTTTTTGGGTAAAGAATCTTTTTCCATCTCTCAGAGTGGCAAAGATGAGTTTAATGATGTGGCTCGCTAAATGCTCTGGATCACAAAGCAAATATAAGAGAAAACAATATTGGTCTTTGCTGAAATCTCATGTTTTTCTTAAGGTCTGCAGAGATGGATTCCTTCCTTTTGAGTGTTTGTCATTGCTACCATCATCTCAAAATCTTTCTGTTTGAAATTGTAATGCAGCATTGAGCTGTATGTCTGTGATTTTAAGGATGGAAAGGAACTCAAGACAGACCTATGGAGCCTTGTAGGTTGAACGTGTCAGTTTTCCTGTATCTGAGAATAACGGGTACTGAGGGGAAGAGCAGCGTCTTATAGCCAACAGTGGCAAACACTAGATATCTTGGAAAAAAGCTGAGAATAATCATGTAGTGATACTTCCTTAAACTTAACTCATCCAGGTGTCAGCAATTTGCCTCTGAACCAGAGGGGTTGCCTTTGTATTCCATAGCTCTTGGGTGTTGAGTTTTTCGCTTGTGTTTGTTTTTTTTTTCTTCTATGAATTTCTCTAGCTGTTCATTGGACCTGGGTAAACTGTCGGCAGAAGTTTGTCACTCTTATCTCTGGAGACCAACAGTGGAGCTTCTGTCCCGCTGTGTATTTTTACCTGCCAGATGCTGCTAGTAGAGCTGGTCTAGTATATGTGAAGCAGCAGCTTTGAATATGAGGAACTGCAACAGCAGGAGAAGCTTTACTGCAGCTGGGATATGTCTCCTGGCAGCGCCCTACACTCAGAAGAGGTTTGCTGGAAGGCATTTTTCCAATGACACCTTGGATATGGGAGACCTGACTTGTGGGATGTCTCTCTGCAGACCAGAAGCTTGGCACCAGTTTTAGAGCTTCACAGTTTATTTACCACTCCTGTTCAGATGGACAATATGATGCTTGATAGAGACATGATTCCTGGGTGAAGTGTCTGTAGCAGGTGACAATAGACTAGCGTCCTCTCTCCTTCTCCTTCCATTGCTAACCCCAGCTGTGCCCATACAGCTTCCACATGACTGGCATCACGTGAAGCAGACAGCAATTTGGACTCTACTTGATAAAAGCAGCCTGTCCCATGCCTCTTCTCCTTCCAAAAGCAGCACCAAAGCAGGAATGAGGAGTGAGGGACCTGCATGCAGATAAGGGTGGGTGCTGCCCTTAAGGAAACGTGTGGAATCACAAAATTGCCTACTTAACGTCTTTATGAATTTGGAAGGCACTCCCAGGACACTCCCTCCATGCAACCCTACACCTCCCTCACCTCCTCATCTTCACACATGCCTAATGGGAGGTTGGCATTGACCCCAGTGATGCTTAGACCTACACAGGGTGGTAATACCAAAGAAGCATTTTCAACCCCTTGGAGGCCTTTCTTACGTACCTGCCTCACCACATGGCAGCGAAGGCAGCTGAAAAGCTCTGCCCAGATCTGGAGGCATTCCCTCTCAGTGTCTCATCTATCCATCGCCCCATGCACCTGAATGGCCAAACTGAACTGCCCTGAACCGCCAAACTCCTTGCTGAGAAAGGTGGGGGAGCAAGCTGAGGTGCCACCAGGAGGGCTCTGCCCCAGTCCTCCCTCTTGCAAACCCAAATGAAAGGTAAGGATGCTTCCTAAAACAGCCTCCGAGAAGAATGGGTTAACCCGGGAGGTGGTGAAAGCCACATGAGAACTACACAGGTGCAGCAACAGTTTTTATTTGGTAAATATCACCTCCACAGCCCAAGAGGAGGCTCATGAAAGAAGATGCCTCTTCTGTACTAGGAAGAGTGTGGTTAGGAGCACTTGTTGAGCTAATAAAGGCTGTTCAAGCTTCTAGCTTCCGTTGGTGGTTAACCCTGTGACATCGCTCTGCTCCTCTGAAAACAGCACCTGACTGATACACAGCTTAATTGAGTGTGATATAAACACGTTTTTTTATCACATTAACCTGCCTGACAAGCGTGCGACCAAAAGGCAAGGCACAACTTAATCAAGCAGAGGGTAATTCCTTCATAAGGAGATGGAGGCTGAGCACCGCTGCCTCACCTGTTTTGGGGTTGGGATGGGTGACCAGGGCTGCCCCAGCCCGCTGAGCAGCTGCTGGAGTGGGTGTGGGGCACAGAGCTGCCATGCGATAGGAAAACGATTGCCCTTGTGGTTAAAAACCAAAGCTCGCTGACCTATTTCATAGCCAAAGTATTCATTTTGTTTGCCTCGGTGCTTTTCTCCATCTCTCAAGGAGGGGTGCCTGGGTCTACTGGCTGAGATGTACATCTGAGATGAGGGCTGGACCCCAGCTTTGAGGAATAGAGACCTTGGTCTGCAACGCCTGTGTTTCCTCCAGGCCAAGGTTCTACAGGGAGCCTACAAGGCTCTACAAACTGAGAAGGGGGACTGAGTCCCAAGCACTGAACTGATTTCTGCAATAGAAGTTTTTTTTGCATCACCAACCCAGAGCCTTTGTGCATCCACAGGACCGATTTTTGAGCAGCCAGAAATACACTAGCAAAAACCTCCCCACACCTCATGTCCCTGCTCTAGAGCTTCTTCACCAGTTCAAAGACTATTCCCTCCCACCCTGTCCCTGCTTTCCTCCAGGTGTAAATAATATCAAAATTGGAGGAGGATGTCACATGAACCTGGGCTCAGTTTACCCTGTGGTAACATCCAAAATCACCATCACATCCTCTTCTGAGCTGGGAAGAGCTCTATTCTTTCATTCACCGTCATGTAAGGGGTTTGCCAGGTTTGCTGTCTATAAATATATCTTTTTTCCATCCCTAAGAACTATTAAACTGTATTTCAAATACTGAGGAAGACGAAGGAAGAGTGTGCAATAATATAGTCAAGTTCCCATATAAAATCTGTATTCCAAGGGTTTCTCCCTCTGTAAGGCCTCTGTGAAGGTATTTTATTTAGGAAAAAATATGTATATTTTTTTCCTTCAGAATTTTATTTGTCTGCAAAGCATCACACACACACCCCTGGCTCTGTAGGCACACTATGATTTCAATATTGCTTTGGTTCATGTTTCACTCACTCCACATCAGCAAAGCAGCGTGTACAGAGTTGCAGCCCACTTCCAGGTTGGTAAACAGCTCCCTGGAGGTCCTCCTTCGTCTGGGCCAGCTCTGCTCTGCAGAGCTCCAACACAAAATGATGGGGTTTAAGATTCCCTCCAAGGAAACCCAGCAGAAATTTTCTTTTTGCAGGTTTGGGCCCAGGCTGTCAGGTGCTGCAATGGATTGAGGGTGATCATACTTGACTTTCTTTCCTCACACCTTCACCACAGTGCCTCCATCCATCGTCTGTGACAAACAACCTTTCCCCACCCCTTCTTCCTCTCTCCCCTGTCCTCCTCTCCCAGCCGCCCTCCTTTGCACAGCTGGGCTCGTCACAGCACTGATTTCTTTAGGCATTAATTTATGAATGGTACAGGCAGCACTTTGGAAATTTACCCCTTCGTGCCAACTTCCTGCTGTGTGGAACACCTGCATTTAACAGCAGAGAAAGAAAACAACCACCTCAGTAAACCTTGGGTAAAACTGGTTTCAATTAGGAGCCTTAATTGCAATGAAACTGAAAGGAAACAAAATTGGAACTTTGCTTATATGAACTCTCCTCTTTCTCTCCCCACACCGCCCTTTTCATTCCCTCCAACCTGGGTGAAGGATCACATCTCTTCAATTCCCACCCAGGCAGTATACCCACTCAGTATCCCCATAAGTGTGTTATTCTCCTCATCCGTGCCATCTTCACAGGATGAGGGAAAATCTCAGCCACAGACTCTTACGGCCACAATGGACCTTCAGTTACCCTCATAACAAGTCCAGTAACTAGTTTTTACCTAAATGAAAAACCCAGCTTTTCTCCTTTCTTGCCTTCACCGGTACTCCTTTGGGTATGGGATGTCATATAGCAAACGTAGACGACTTCCTGACTGAATGGAGCTCAACTGGAGGCTGTCAACTTCCACACATGCTTTTCCCTTCCCCTGTTGCAAATATTCTCCATGCAAGAAGACTGAAAGGTGCAATTTCCCCATTTTAACTGAGATCCGCTCAAGGTGCAGTTATTTTCATATTTCAATCAACAGAGTTTCGTGTCTCTTGGCAGAGGGAGCACATTGCCATATGCAATATCACATCCACAGGTGTTAGAGCCGCTGCCACTCTAAGGAGGTGAGAGGAGACGGTTCGGACCTGTCACACCTACATTTCATCATAAAAATGTTAATGGATCATTCCAGAAAGTCTCTGCAATCTTTTCAGTTGCTTTTATTAGATGTCGTTTTGGACATTCTTGGCACCAGCATGGCCCATTTGTGCCTCACTTCTGCCTCTGGAGAACTGGAGGTGGGTTATGTATGGCATTTGCTCTCAGCTGCAAGGGTTTGCAGACTCCAGTTTCCCCTGTCATTAAACTGAAGACTCAAAATTGTGGTGTTACAGCCCTGAGCTGGCAGAATAGGACATTAGACTTCCTGCTTTACCAGCAGGAGATCCTGGTGATGATGGCCATGGTAGCGGGGGTCTACAGCTCTTCCTTCTACCTCTTTGCATAAATGGGGTAAATAACAGCTAGACTCCAGTGGCAATGGGACCTCCCACATATGGACTTGGTTGAGGTTCAAACCTCAGTGATGCCATCATCGTTGGTGACCCTGGGGTGGCTGGGTTTGTCTTTCTTAAAATTGTTTCCATTGCTGTTGTACCATATGCAAAGTCATATACACAATAACCTATGGGACGTAAAAAACCCCTATGTGATTGCCTTTATGGGTGTTATTGTGAGGTTGCATTGTTTGCTCAATCCTCAACAGTTGCCTGTACACTATTTTTGGCAGGAACTGCTTCATGTTGTGCTTTGTCCCTAGTGGCCCGTTATGTTCTGGTGGCTGCTGTTTATCAGCACGACCCGGTGAGACCAAGAGTGAAGATGGATATTTACCCCAATGGACATTTGCCTAGAATGATCCAGGTTGTCACTGCTGGAGTGAAACTGTGCTCTTCCTTAGCTGATGTCCATCAGGACTTTTCAAGGATGGTCCTGACTTTGAAAGTGCAGGACCTTGAAAACAAGTAGAAGAACGCAAGTCCCATCCAGTGAGTTTCAGCAAAACCTAAGCATGTAAGGAAGGACTATTGGCTTCCTTACATGGGCTGAGGAGAAAGCAAGTAGCATCCTGGGATTCGTGGAGGTATTAAGAGGACTGAAGGACTCCTCCTGTCTCTGCCAACTGACTGTGGTGGTGAGGATGTCCTTTCTGTAATTTAGGTGCTCCAAGTGTGCTCTTTGGGCTGAGGGATGGAGCTGGGTTCCCTACCCAGCATACACAGAAGCTATTGGGTAGATGGCAAATCCCAGCTGTGTTTCTTCATGCCTATACCACCATCAGCTAGAGAAAAGCACATTTTCCCTCCGGTGCCAGCAAACTTTGTCTTCAAGGAGGTAAACTGAAACTTGTGCAAGGTAACCAGGACGAGAGTGCCACCTTTCTTACAGCAAAGCCACCTGTCAAAACCCTCTGGCTGGTGACACAGCCGCAAAAACAGAGCTTGATGGAGCACTCACCCAGGCAGAAAGGTTTATCTGCCACTCTCCTGCAGTGCTGGGCGCGTGTGGTACAACCGAAATCTTTCTCAGCACCGCTGAAGGACGTAGCTGTGGTTGCTCTGCAGCGGAAGAAGGGATTGGTGTGTGTTTTTGATCTGGGGGAGGTCCTGGTTTGCCTTGCACCGTAGCTGACAAGGCACCAGAGCTGCAGCTGTGGCCAGGACACACTGAGTGGCTTCGAGTGGCAAACGGCATCCAAGAGGCATACACCTTCCTTGTTGTGACCTGCCCTGATGATGGGGAACTGCATCTCAGTTCCTGGTGTGGTTAAAGCCATTACCCCTATTCACTGAGCCACGGTTCCCACTTCAGACCATTCCCTTCTCGCAGTCAATTTCCTTATTTTCTTTAGCGAAGGTGGGACATGTCACGCTGGGTTTCAAGCAGAGCCGTGCCAAGGAGCTGGAAGCCATCTGGGCAGAAGACTTTTTGTGTGATTTGTTGAGATAAGGATGAGGCAGTTCAGCAGTGGGCCTGGAAAAGGAAACAAAATAGTGTTTTCTCCCATCCCTGTCGCAGATTTTTGTGTCAGCTTTGTCCTGCCTTTTGTCCTTGCTACAAGCCTCAGCTTCTCCACCTGGGAAATGAGAAGGGTTGCTTGCATTTTGGGCCAAGCTGCAGGTGGCCACTCACTGTTGTGGCTTGGGTTAATATTAGACTGTGCATTACATGGAAATGGGGGAGAAAGGCAGATTGTTCTTATCGCTGACTAAGTGGACCTTAGCACTCACGTTTTTCATGCATCAAAACCAACCATATACTTCCAGTCCCCACCTTTCCTGCGAGGTTAAGCAGATGGGACTGGAGAGGAATTTTTGGGTCATCAAATTCAGTCCCTTGTTGTATCTGCCAGTCATCTTGTCTACTCCTTCCCCTAATAAACTTTTCAGGCCTTTAGTACACACACTGCTTTTACCCAAAGCTGCTCCAGACCCACCGTGCATTAAAAATTAGACACACCTTACCACAATTACTTGAGAGTGGAATGAAGCAAAAGCAAAACAAGAAAGACTGAAAGTCTTAGAATCATAAAATCATGGAATGGCTATAATTGGAAGAGACCTTAAATATCGTCAAGTTCCAAACCCTCTGCCTTGTCAGGGACACCTCCCACCAGGTGTAACCAGGTTGCTCAAAGCCCCATCCAGCCTGTCCTTGAACACCTCCAGGGATGGGGCAGCCCACAGCTTCTCTGGGCAACCTGTTTCAGTGCCTCACCGCCCTCACAGGAAAGAATTTCTTCCTAATATCTCATATAAGTCTCTCTTCTCTTTCAGTTGAAAACCATTGCCCCTCATCCTATTACTACACTCACTGATAAAGTGTCCCTCCCCATCTCTCCTGTAGGTCTCTTTAGATAATGAAATGCTGCTCTAAGTCTCCCTGGAGCCTTCTCTTTTCCAGGCTGACCAATCCTAACTATCTTAACCTGTCTTCACAGGGGAGGTACTCCAGGCTCATATCATCTTTGTGGCCTCCTCTGGACTTGCTCAACAGGTCTGGGTCTTTCTTATGTTGGAGTCTCCAGAAATGGACACTGTATTGCAGGTAGGATCTCATAAGAGTGGAATAGAGGGACAGAAGTCAAATTTTCGCAGGTCTTCTTTTGTGTAAGATATTTTCTATCTGAACAGAGGTGGCTGCACTATGTGAAACAGGAATGCAATACTCAGGAAGCAAAGTCAGAACTTCATCAGCTTCATCACCTTCACTGTGGTGCACCAAAAGAATCACTTCAGATTATGCAAAGCCCAGCATGTTTTATTACACGAGTGTGCAGCTGGATGTATTTTGCCACAGGGCCACGTGCAACCATTTGAGAAGAAACAACCTTCCTACAGCCAGGTTTGCAACACACAAAGCAAACCAGCTCCAGGGCTGGACCTTCAGCATGGGCCCAGCATCAGTAGCAGCTTCCCAGGCTGTGTGCTTGCAGGGGCCCTCAGGAAGGTGAATGAGGAAAGGTGTGCAGTCAATGTGCACCAGCTAAAACATTTAGCCCTTGTGGAGATGCTCTCATTCAAGGAATAAAGTTGCCTTACATTGCTGTAGTTTAATCCTCCTCCGAGGATTAAACACTAAAGGAATTTTAATCCTAAATGAGAACATGCACATGTGCTTCAGTTTATGGGCACTGGCTTCACACCTGTAGTTAGCTGACTTGCCTTCACTTTCCTGCATGTTCCTGTGTAGGAAAGCTCTAATGAGATGCAACTGGAATTTGGGTGATGCTGTGCCTATTAGTTCGCTCTTTGAGGTTTCTGTGGTTTGAGTTTCAGTGCATTCCTTGTATTTTGGGCTAGGGTTTTTTCTCTTTTTTGGCCTTTTCAGACATCCTTTCAGTTTTAGTATATACAAGTCTGATTAGAAGATTCTCTAGAAGGTAGAATTTTACCCCCAGTGAAACACATGATTTTGGGTCATTGAATCCTGCTGGAGTATGAGGCAACCTCCACGTGTGGCTTGGATTAATTATTTGAGTGAGAGGGGACTCTTCCTTTAAGTACATGCTTCCTTCTCATAGAAGCTTATAACTAACTTCTCAGCTAAGCTACTTAAGTTGCCTAGTTGCTCTCCTAAGGCTCTATAATGTCTATAAACATTGCAAATAGTAATTTTCTCTGGGGTGGTTCAGTTTAGAAATAATTTTTGGAGAAATCTCTCTGTTGGTTAAACACTGATTGTAGAGGCTTGGTAGGTCAGACAGACACCTAAATTTTGGTAGTACAACAGTTCCACTGGGCTGGGCTGCTTTTGTGCTTCCAAAAAGGAACTCAACCATGGCATGTGTAAGAGGGAAGTGAGACCACCTGCACTGATTTTTTTTTTCATCAGCTGTAGCTCTTCCACTCTGAGGCAATTAGACAGAGTGAAATGTGGGTAGGATTAGGATATGCTAAGGCACCAATAGCTTTCCTGGCTGAGAAATTCTGTATTAGCTTTCTAAGAACATCCAAGAACTCCCACTATCCTGAAGTTCAACATCTATGGGGAGAGGGACTTGGACTCACTGCTGCCAATCTGATGGATTTATCAGAAGACACCTGTGCCTTCAGATGCTGGGGTACCCAACAGGCAGGGTGCTAGTTTAGGACACTGGGACTAGGAACAAAGGCGCATCTTCCTCATCCTGTTGTGCTTTCCTAGCTGTGAAACACTATCTATTGTCTTTGCTTTGAAACTGCTGTTGACACTTGAGGAACCTCAGCTCCTTCATTAGTGATGACTTGAAGCAGGCAGTAACTTCATCTCCTAGAGAAACATTTCTCACTCAGTTGACTACATGGGAAACCAAAAGAGAGTAACTTTTTTATTTAAACATGAGATTTGCTTAGTATTAGGCCTCTTACTGGGATTCTGGGTAAAAAAGTGGGTGCTACTGCAATAATAATATTATGTGCTCAGCGTGGTACTTCATTCTCCATGTAAGGTTAGTGGATACCCTCTCCCATTTGTTGTTGTGATTATTTACTAATTATGCCTGTAGCCAAAAGTGTTTATTGCTTGATGGAACTAAGAAAGGAAAAGGGGCTTAGGTTGAAACTGCCTCTCACTCATAATCACTTTCATCCACTAAAAAGGAGGGAAAATATCCAAGATTCTTTGCTTAAGGGATTTCTTGTTTTTGATTTTGCTGTTGTTGTCAATTATTCTATGAAATCTTTATGGCAAATATAAAACGCTCTCATCTACACCCTGATACCTGAAAATCAGTACAACCTGGTCAACTACTCTGAGCTTTCTCAGTAGCTGCCCCTTTATTTTGCAATGTCTAAGCTATGGCCAGATATGAAGCCCACTGTGAAGGAACAGTGGGCTTCACCTCCACTCAGAGGGAGGCACACAATTCCAAAGATATATTTAGAATGGGTTGATATTTATTTCTAAATAATCAGACAATTTGAATCATATTGTTCACCTGCAATTCTAAAAAAATGTTCCAAAAGCAGCAGAAAAGCTTAGTTTCCACATGAGAACATGTTCAATTATGCACCAGAGAAGCTGAAAAACAAATGATTCTTTAAACCTTCTAGGGCTGAAAGCTTCCTAGTCCTCGAGACATTAATATAGAGACTTCCCACACCTTGAAATGTCTGGCACTTTCATTTTAAAGTAATAATTAAATTGATATTTAAAGTAATTTTTCAAGTGACATGTTGTTGTAATGCAGAACAAGCTTCAATATTGCAGGTGAATGTGCACACGCAGTTGCGAATATCTTTTTTTCTGTTCTTCTTTGTGCCAAACTTCATCCACTCGTTTAAATCATAGGGCTCAGCAGGTCTCAAAACAATTTACCAAGGAATTACAGTAAATTACACGTATCCTCTTTTCACAGAGGAGGAAACTGGGGCAGAGAGAAATGAAGTAACTTGGTAAGTTTATGCAGCAAGTCTGTTGCAGAGGCAGGCAGGATTCAACTCTTTGGGCTAGTCACGGATGTCATAGGGTATTGTGCAATGCTACGTGCAAAACGCATATTCTCTCATTGTTATAGGCTAAATCCTAAGAAAATAATGAAATACATTAATCCAAACTAATTGTATGCCTTAGCTTTTAAGCAGTAGGGAAGCTACTTTGAGACCTTCTCTTCATAGTGTAATAAGAAAGATGTTGCAAAGATGTTACAAAGTAAGAAAACTCTGATTTTTTTTTTTTTATTTTTTTTTTTAAGATTTTCTAGATCTTTGAGAAGTGTGATTTTAAAGTATTTCCCCATGAGTGTGGGGCTGGAAGTGTTCTCTTTTTGGTTTTGTCAGAGGCCAAGGTTTCACACGACCCTGGGACTCCCACTCCCTGAGAGATACCACAAGATTTGTGCTACCGTCAGGCTATGGGACACAGAACCAAGTTGCCTTGAGCAGGGTTAGTGATAAAACTTTTAATTTGGAAAACAAACCCAATTCTTCAGTCCCAGACCAAAAAAATCTGTGTATCAGTATAACAAAAAAATTCAACAACTCTTGCCTCCCATGCTCTGTCTCCATACCCTTTAAAGGGACGAATTCTGCTCCAGTTTACACTAATGTGTTTCATGGGGTAAAAACATGTTTAAAAGGAAGTGTATTTTCTTCATGCCCCAGTGAATTTGGCCTCTAGGTAGCAAACTCTTCTCTCTGTGAGAGAGAAGCTCATGTGCATTCTGGGGCAGGGAACGTCTTCTTGTTCAGTGCCCATAAAGTCACTGGGTGATTACCTTACAACAATCGCTGGGTGCACTGCGGTTCTGGGCCATGGTTTGGGGCTCCTGGGCACTACCACATGCTGCATAATTAATATTAGTAATGAATAATAATGATAATAACAACAATAATAATAATAATAATAATGGCTGTATATGAGTGAATCCCCTAACCTTGCCTGTGGGTGCCTGACTAGGAAACACAAGCCAAGGCAATTCAGGAGAGGCACCAACAACAGAGTTACTTACAGCCATCCCGGCAGCTGGCTTTCCTAATAAGCATTATAAATGTGGCTGGGAGGGGGTGGTGGTGCACAATTTCACATCACTAGGCTCCACGTACAAGGCAATGTACCATCACTGATGGAGTCATTTCAGCCTCGACTGGAAAACCAGTGGGAATTACTGCTCCGGAACATTTTTCATTGAAGGGAGAGAAGCCCCAGAAGCAACCACTATGAGTGGCACTAGGATGTAAAATGAATTGCAAACAACTATAGCTTTTATGTCTTCTATACAAATCCTCAGGTGTTGAGACCTGAGCTATTATAGAAGGTTCTTTGTGGTGCCAGCCAGTTGGCTATCACTGGGATGATTGATTAGCAGCTCTACCTGTCACCTCTTTATTCAAATAAAAGGGCTCCATTTCAGTTCTGGTAGGTTCCTACTGACCCCTAACTTGTGGAGGGGTACGTCCTGAGGGATTGCTGACCACCTCCACCTTCCAGGGACGTCTACACTTCTCTGAAATGAACATCCCCTTTGAGAAATTCTACCAAATGAATGATTAGAGTTTGTCTTTCTTGCTCTAGTGGTGCTATTGCTTTTTTGCTTTCATACATCAGCCCCTTCTTGTGGTTTTAGAAGACTGATATCTGGAGAGGAGGAACCTGGCCGTCATGGTCACTACTTCAGCACAGTGTTCCCGGTGCAGAAAAACCTTTAGACAGCACAACTTGTCCTTCCACAGCAAAACCCAGGACACAACAACAGTGGCTTAGCACGTGTTTAAGTCCTCTGGTAAATACGAACAGATGTTTTGCACTCAGGAATTAAAAAGGGTTTTGCCATGCTTCCCAGTGACAATGTCTCTCAGGGTTTCCGTTTAGCCTGGCGTTTACTGCCTCTCCCAGGAAGACCCTTGTTGGCATAAGGAAATATTGCATGGGTAATGGACTTCAGTGTGCCAAACCAAATCCTGCAAACTTCCAGTCCAGTGCAAACTCAAAGAAACTCTCTTGACTTTGGTGGTGTTGTGGTGAATGCGAAGCCCAGCTCTGCAGGGTCCTTCCCAGTCATTCCTGGAAGGGTCAGCTTCTGCTCTGAAATCCACCGCACCCTTGCTCTTGCTAGCAACCAACTCTTAGGTCACAGCCGTTAACCTACTGCCAGTGCCTTTCAATTAGGTTGGGTTTTTTTTTTGTCCCGTCTCCTCCCCCCTGGAAATCTTTTCCTGAACTTCACTCCTCTGATGTTAAGAAATCTCCAAATTTCCAGCCTTACGGCCAGTTTGTTCTTGTGCCAACATTGTCCTTTTGCTTAAATAGCTCATTTCCCTCCGAGGCGCTTGCCCACCTTCCCCTCCCTGCAATGTATTTATAGAGAGCAATCCTATTCCCCGCCAACCCGTACGTGCTCAGCACCTTCCAGTATAGGTCCTTGGCATCTGTCTTATAGACATGGCTTTAAGTGCTTCCTCTGTGTCTGAACGCAAATAGAGTTCCCACCCTGTTCCAAACATGGTGCTTGCACACGCTGGACCTGGCCCAAACGGCCTCAGGATTGCCTATATACTTAATTTAAATGGCAACAAAAATAAATTTCAACTCGAGCGGCCTCGTGGGACAGGCTTTTTTAGCAAAAAAAAAAAAAAAAAGGAGATCTGTGCCCTTCTCCCAATTCCCTCTGCCTGAGAAAAAAAAAAAAAAAAAAAAGGGCAGCTCTAGGTTGCTGAGGCTGAATTCCCCACTCCCCTCCCTGGTGCTCTCCCCCTGCCTGGCTCCTGGGGTCTTGCTGGGGAGGGGAGCCCCTGCGGTGGTACTGATAGGACCGGAGTTGTCTGTCTGCCAGGTGAATCAGAACAGCTCTGTCTCTAACATCCTGCTGCCTGTTAATTAATGCATTAATGAATTGACTTCTAATTCCTATAATCATCCTTATATTTTTGGGGGGAGGGGGGTGGGGGATGAGCAGGCTTTCAAGGTTGCAGAGCTTGCCCAAGGCCACGCAAGAAGGTATTGGTGGAGCCAGGGAAGAAACCTGTGTGCCCTGAGTCCTGGGCTGGGCTGTGCTCACCAGGCAATAATGTTCCCTTCGTGGCTGGGCCAAATTGCTCTCCTTTTGGTAAAACATCCTATGCACCATTTCCTTTGCTCTAGCAAATGCGCTCGGTGCAATGAAGCACCTTTTTTTTTTTTCTTTTTTTTTTTTTTTTGCCTTACAGCAAGACTGCAGAAAAGCGTGTAACAAACTGAGATTTGAAGCTGCCTTCAGCAGTTCCTAATCTCTGCAAACGTTATAGTCTTTGTGGTAAGGAGCTTGGGAAGCTCTCCCTGCCTCCTTTGTGAAGGCAGATACGTGGAATTGGCAGGGTATTGTTTTCACTTTGGTGTTGAGCTCGCCTTCTGTACGCAGATAAAACTTCCTTCAAAGTCAATGGGAGTTTTGCTGAAGTGCATAAGCCCGATTTGTTTTTAACTTATATGTTACTTCATTGACATAAACAAGTTCAAACTAGTGCTAATGCTATACACAGCCAGTGTAGCTACTGCAGAGGGAACTGGCTTGTGATCTGGTTAGTGCATTGCCAGGAGAACCATTCAGTTCTGATGACCAAACGTCTCTTTTTCTGTAATTAACTAGAAATTGTCTTTCTTAAAAAAAAATATTTAAATTATTCCCACCAATACATTTTTATCTGCACATCTAAGTTAAAAATAAACTCTCAGAACTGCATGTGTTAACATGAGTGGGATTCTCTTCAGTATGTTTGATATTATCGTTATTATTTATTGTTATTTTACTATCACTATTATTCACAGTTCATCACAGAGGTAATATTTCAAAACAAATTAGTCAGAATTTTTACTGACCAAATTCATCCTAGAGCTACTCCATCCTCTTTGAATTGACTCATCTTGAAATGGTTTCATGGACTTTGTATATAAAGTGACAATTACCTTCTTTTCAATTTCCTGTGTAGTTGTTATTCACCAAGGCAGCCTTTCTACTCACCAAACAAGAATCTAACTAACAAAAATATGCAGGTAGTTTATTATATGGATTCATTCTTCCAACATATTAATGTTTCCTGTGAGAGGTGGAGGACTCTCAATTTACACCGATAATTATGGCTTTTGGGTGGGAAATTTTCACCAGAAATAAAGCCCTTTTGGAAAGAACCTGTATATTTTAATATTTTTTTGTTGTTGTTCTTTGAAAACCTGGAGTGGTCCCAGCATTGCTGAGGGGCTTGCTTGTTCTCTGCTCATGACTAAAATTGAAAGTGATCTCCAATTTATGTTCAAGGTTATAAAATATGGAGAAGTTTGTCCAGGTTCTACTCTGTATTGCAGAAGTGGGACTTCGAATGTCTTGCGTTCAAGGGAAAAAAAAAACCAGACCCGTAAGGTTCCACCTCCCAAATGTAGAGATTTTAATTGCTCCGAGCTCTGCTCTGCCTGCAGCCTCCTGCCCAGAAAAGCACCGGCCGTGGGGCGACGGGCTGAGAAGTGCTATTTTCACTGCCCGTCCAGCTTGCATGAGAGAAGGCATGTTGGGGAATTTATGGAGAAGAGGCTGTGGAAGTCCTAAAGAAGGAGATCAGAGGAGGAGGCAGAAGGGAGGCTCCTGCCTGGTGGTATGAAGATTGCTGATTCAGTGCTGCAGCCCTTGCAGGAGTTGGTGTGCTCTGCGGTGTGAAGGGAGCCAAGCCACTTATGCAATATTAATATTAATAACTGCTTTGCACTTCTATAGTGCCTTTCATCCGAGGATTTCAAAGCGCTTTACAAACATTAATTAATTAAGGCCCATAACACCCTGTGAGGTAATGCAAGTAGATATTACAGCTCATGCAGAGGCCAGAATTGCCAGCATTACAGGTATAATCCTCTAGCAAGAGTTAACTTATTCTTGAGCAAGCTTTCTTACTTATAGGCACAAACAGGCTTCCCTTTAACACCGAGCGTGTCTGGTTTTTTTGTTTTTTTTTTTTTTCTTCTTCCCCTTGATCCGTCAGTCTTCACACAAGCAAAACTCCCACTACGAGGCAGCCAAATGAGGTGAATGAGCAGTACTTCCATCTCCCTGCTCTCCGCTTCCTCTTTGATTGCCTGATAAAATTGTAGGATATCGAGAGGCTGCAGAGTTGTGTCACATATTAGTGTCCTGCTTCTATGGGGTTTCCCTCTTCTAAATATACTTTGCACCAGGGAGATTAAAAAAGGAAGTGAACCAAAATATGTTTTATGGCACCTGCTTATCAGATGACCTTCAAACAACCTGCAGACATTAGCTAACATAGCCCTCATTGCAGCTGGTCATAAATGTCATTAGTGCCATTTTATCCAGGGTTTTTTAACCATTCCCAGCTCCTGTATTTCAGGGATGAGGCAGGAGCTGGTGGGCAAAAGGTAGATCTGTTAAATTTGCCTCCCTCCTCATGACAGCACCTCATTTAACTCCTCTCTTGCAGTTTTTTGGCTCAGCACTTGACCCCACCCCGTTTTCAGTCTTCCTTTCCCTCCATGGGAAAGTGCAGGTCATGGAAATGTAGGGGCTTCACCATCCTGCCCTGGCCACCCCCACCTGGAGCTGAGGTCCAGGTCATGCAGCTCTGAGTGGACCTACAAAAGGGTCCTGTCCCCAAAACCAGAGTTGAGCACACGCTGAGACCTGGGTTGACACCGCTGGCCAGGCTGAGTCCCATTGTACAATTAAATACGCTGGCACGTGTCCCTTGGTGCGTCCTGGCAGGAGCAGACCTGGCCAAGGGGAAGCCAGGTGGTTGGAAAAGCCACATTTGGGCTTTCATATTCCAGTGCTCTCACGTACACCATGGTCTGCAACACACAGAAAATTGCTGTTTATTGTATGGGCAAGAAATACCCATTTTTCTGCCATTAACCGCTGAAAGAGTGGAGATTTAGGTTAGATATTAGGAAGAAATTCTTTACAGTGAGGATGGTGAGGCACTGGAACAGGTTGCCCAGAGAAGCTGTGGCCGTCCCATCCCTGGAGGTGTTCAAGGCCAGGCTGGATGGGGTTTTGAGAAATCTGCTCTAGTGGGAGGTGTCCCTTCCCATGGCAGGGGACGTGGAACTAGGTGATCTTTAAGGTCTTTTCCAACTCTAATGATTCCATGATTCTGTGTTTAACCCCTCTTCCACC
The DNA here is from genome assembly GCA_004320125.1 of Scolopax mira. Classification (NCBI taxonomy): domain Eukaryota; kingdom Metazoa; phylum Chordata; class Aves; order Charadriiformes; family Scolopacidae; genus Scolopax; species Scolopax mira. The sequence goes on from BJBW01000016.1 coordinate 170,141, forward strand.
AATCTTCCCTCTCCCTGTGAGACTAGATGTTCTGAGTAACCAGGGATGGACCAGACCTTTCCTGCTCTGACTTCTGCACACAAGGGAAGCGTTATGTCTATCCTGCATGACCGTTTTTGTAACCGCTTGCTACAGCTGGAGATGAGCAAAGGGACCTTGGGGGGAATTAGTCCAGAGTACAACTTCTCCAGGATTTGCCCATTCTGAAAACTGCACAGACATTAGCTAATTAATGTGGTGAGTTCATTAAACCAATTAATTGCATTTCTTTCTGTGAGTGGGCTGGGCCTATCAGTCATCTTCATAGAGTGCAGTTTAGGGCGTTAAAAATATTCTCTTCATCAAATTAAACTTTATTAAATAATAACTCCTTCCAAATTCTAGGCTAGGAATGAACAACGTCACTCTAACCACAAGAGCTGTTTATTGCGCATAAACTTCTTTTACTGCCCTGCCAGCTGTGATAAAACCAATTCAGATGCATATTCTCAGTACAGTAAGCACTTTCTCCCCTTTCATAGTCTTGCATTAACCCAAAGACTCCCTCCTTTTGTGCAGAACTCCCACTGAAATCAATGGGAATTTTGCGTGTGGAAAGAATGCAAGGTTGGGAAGTTATACGTCCGCATGTTGGCCAGCAAAGGCATTGTGCTTGCCACAAGGGGCTTTTTGGCAGACAGAATGTTTTCCATTTTTCAAAGACAAGCAGAACTGAAGAAGCACTTAAAGGACAAAAAAAAAAAAAAAAAAGATTTGTCTTTTGCCTGGTTTTGATTCTGCTGAATTCTGAGTCTGAAAATACCCCTTCTTTTTTTTTAAAAGAACTTTAAGATTTGTGTTTAAAAATAAAAATTGTTTTTTAAGGTTAAAAAATATCTTCCTTCTTTTTATTGAAACTCTTAAAACTCATGGATTTATCTGTTAGATGGTGTCTTTAGCGAGATGGTTTTTTTCTCTCAGTATTTCTTAGACAGCTGAGTTAAAATATGCTAAGATTAAAAAAAAGACATTTTTGCAAAATAATTAAACAAAAAAATATTGTGTTTTAGGTTTTAATATCTAAATTTCTGCTTTCTAGGTCTAATTTAAAACAAACCAAAAAAAGCCCTGTTAAATTAAGGTATGTTGAGCACCATGCATTGAAAACCAGGACTGCTTCTTGGCACAGACATTTAAAAGTAAAGTCAGTCAAAAAACATCACATTTTGGTAATTTCCATTTCTGTACTTTCATCCTTGAAGATCTACTTGATTTTGATTTATGTCTGCATAAGTAGAAGCAGAATTTCCAAAGCTTTAGTAAGAACAAAGGACACACAGGTGTCTAGGTGCCACTGCAGGTGCCTACATCTGAACACCACATCTTCAGTCCTCACTCAGTGCCCACACCTGTCATGTGATCTCTGGTGTTCATCAGGTCCAAGAACCGGTCCAAGTGGACCTCCAGCATCCCTTGCAGGACATCACCTCACATGGACCTAAGGAAGGAGGGTCACACAGCATTCTCTCTAGTTGAGAAAGGACAAAACCCTTTGCCTACCTCATGGGCAGTTGCTCCAGATACCTGGTGGCCTTCTAACACTGTACACATCTCCATGTTCACCTATCCATTGAAAAAAATACCAAGATTTGGCTTCTTGCAGCCTAGGAAAGAACTTAGTGGAAGAAATTTATTGGAAAATTGTGTCTTCCCTTCCTCCCGCTCCTTTGTTTTCCACATTGCACTCTACTTTTCTATAGGACAATTTAAAACTGATCAGTGAGTCAGGTTTCTTGGCTGATCTGTTTTCATCCAAAAGTGTTTCACCTCCACAGCGAGAGCTGAGCAGCCAAACTCCTGGTTTTGGATTTCTTTCTCAGTCTCAAGCACCTAAAATGCAGCCCTACAGCACCTACCTTGTACATACCTAAGTCCTTTCATTAGGTTTAGCTCTTAGCTTTGTGACATTTTCAAAAACATCAGCCTTAGATGGCAAAGATTTGCCTTACTACGCCTAGGATGTTTACGTCAAAACCTGGTAACACGAAGATCCTGCTTCCCAGCTTCTTCAACTCATCATCCCTCTTATTAATTAAATTAGGGCAATTTATATCAAACATACTAAGAGTAAATTGGAGACTCTTGGAAGAATTCCAGCCAATTAGAATGATAGTTAAAAATAAATTCATATCTAAAAAAGAAAGAAACCTGAAAGACCACAGCAGGCCACAAAACACTGTAAGAACTCGAAAATAAGGCTGCAGGGAAAAAAATCAATTGCATTGTGGCCAATATTAATCTCCCATCAATAAATACCATATCTTTCACTGCTTATGGTAATTGCCCCAGTGATTCCCCTTAAAGTGGTTCTCGAGTACTTAGAGGGCCCGTTGATAGCATCTTATCGGTCTCAAAGCAATGGTGTGAAAGCACAAATAGGAACTGCGGCCTAGTCTGAGAAAAAATGTGGTCTTTAGAATGTGCTGATTTGACAAAAGGTTGTTGTTTGTCACAGACATTAGTTTTTATCTGCTTAGTGGATAATTCTTCCAGAGGGGACACTTCAGCATCTCTCTGACACTGCTGCTCGGCTCAACACAGGGTGGATTTTCCAGTATAAGAAAGGATTGAAGTTAAATGGGTCCAGACTGCAACTGCTGCTTGAAATGGACTTTTTTGGAATCATGGTTTAGATGCTTTGGGGTAGCATGTGACTTTGCATGGGTTCCTGCCTGAGGGCTGCTGCTTTCTTCAGCCTGAAAAATGACAGGAAGGCATTCAAGCTACTGTGAAAGTGTTGTTGTAAAAATAGTTGTCACAACGAAGGGAAGCGGGCTTTTTTTCTCTTGGAAAGTGTTTTGAGTCAGAACTAACATCCATGAAAGCAGATTGCTGACCTTAATTGACTCTTGGGAAGTAGGCACAATTTCACATTTGTTGTGTGCAAAATGACTTTCACATTCTCCATTTGTTATTAGGCGCATCAACTGTCCTTCGTGGATTTTAAGAATTATCCAATTGAATCTCTCCTCATGCTCCCTTTGCAGCCAGGACCTATATATTTCACAATACATATAGCCCAGATCCTGGCCACATCCTGGCTGTGTACGCATTTCCATCAGAAAATGCATACATGGCCATCAGGGTGGAGTGAACTGCCTGGGTTTAGAAATTTTTGCACGCTTTTCACAACTGAGGAATCCTTGTGCATGCACATTTTTCCAATGTCTGGATGACCCTCATCTTACAGCTCAAAAGATGCTTAAAAATCCTGTGTGATATGTGGCAGGAGGTATTGGCCAAATACAAAAAGATTTATGGGAGTCTGTTCAAAGTAATACCATAGAAAGCCAGTCAGCAAGAGTTGTGTGTAGGGATTTTGAGACAACATCCTTTGACTGCATACATTGAGCATAATCTTGTACCTATTACTTATACATATACGTACTACTCTTCTTGAAGACCACACAGAGTTTGGTGTCCTTGTGTTCTCTCACTAGTGAGAGTTAAATTTTTCTTTTAGATTCCCTTAGTCTTAAGTGGCATTTTCTAGATTTTACAGAAATGTTGCAGAATTTATCCCTTCCAAGGTGGCATGTGCTATTTGAAATTAAACTAAAAGACATCTCTTTGATGTTACTTTTCATTCTAAACTTAGCCATCGCATGTCAAAGCCACAATTTTGATTGAACACGGCTTTCTTCGGTTTTGCAAGTGGTTTTTTTTTTTTTAGTAAAGATCGTATTAAAAATTAAATTTTCATTGCCCTGTAATGTATCAGCAAGATTACACAACTCTGATTTACTGTTAGGATCGGAAATTAACTTCAAAAGAGAAGAAATGGAAAGTGGTGGCTTATTCTCCCATGGCACATTACAGCAGTAAAACAGAGCGATATAGTGATATCAGAAATGTATTTTCCCCTCAAACGAAGGAAACTAAATCAATTCATTTCTCACCTACATATTTACTTGCGTTTCAGGACACTTTTCTACTCTAAGTTAACCTTGGCGACAAGTCACAAGCTGGTATTACTGTTGTAAAAAATGCCAGCAGATAAGAAGTTTCACTTTTCTGCTACCTCCAATGCCAGCCATTATACCCTACTATATATTTTTAAGCTAAATTACTATTGAGTGTTCTGGCTTGCATCCAGCTGTGCATTTAAACGCACTCTTGACCACACGCAGGAGTGGTCCCACTGAACCTGGTTATATTCCATAAAAGAAGTACATGTGGAATTGCCCGTCTGGGTCCGTGCCAGGGTACAGAACATTTTGAGGATCCAGGCCATCCCACAGTCATCTCTATGGTTTCTGAGTATCTGCCTTAAGTCATTAAATTTTTTGAAATGGCATCTCTGTTGTGGTATGTTATCCCTCCTTCGTTCATAAAAACCTTTATTGAAGTTTTAACTGTGTCCTTAAGGCCTGATCCAGACCAGGATAGGAGGCACTGTATTCACAGCAGTTGTTGGAGCTGGCTGAAGTCATCCACGTGGGTTGAGGCATCTTACTGGACCTCCTCCTACTGTACTTGGTTTTAGCTCTGTGGACTTTTTGAAGGGGTTTTCTGGAGGAGAGAGTAGACAGTCCTGAATGATTCACTCACCAGCTGAGAAAGTTTTGTCACTTGAAGAAGGTCCTAACACAGGAGCTTGAACAGGGCTTTTAATGTTTATTCCAAGTGCTACAACTCATGGCAGTACCTAATGCTTGGGAACGTGTGCCAAGAATGAACCCCAAACTCAGTGTTAGGACTTCAGATCACCTCACCACAGTGAAGATCACTTTTAATGCCTTAGAAAAATCACCCCACAGCCCCAGACTGAGCAGTAAGTTGTCAAGAAAGGAAACACGAAGTTGAAGTGCCCAAATCAGTGCTGCAGGAAAGTATGGCTGGGAAAGCAGGCCCCAGGCTTCTCCTGAGCAGATCTTCAAAGGACTGAGCAAAGCCATTTTTGTTTTGCCCCCATCAAAAAATGCAGTCACCAAAGGAAAAGGAGGAGCCTCTCACCATTTATGTTGTAGTCCGGTGGTTAAAACCACTTGCCCAAGAAAAGCAAGACGAGTTCTCTGTTTGCCTCTGCCTGGGAGGTTCAAACCTACGTTTCCCAATTGCTATGGGAGTACCCCAACCACAAGACTGCAGGTGACGCTGGGTGGAGAAAGCATTTCTGCATTCCTTGGTCAAGCTGTGGGACTGCGCAGGAAAGATGAAGAGATTCCCACGACCCCTTGTGAAGAGAAAGGGATGCTGGGGTTCTGGGGCATTTCCCCTTTTCTTTGTGATCTGATGTCTGTTTATCTACATGGAGATGAGATGAGATTTGGATTTGGGAAAGGGAAGTGGCAGTTTTGGGAGTGGGACTGGCCAGCCTATTTTATGAATAAAGGGTCTTTTCCTACAGATTCATGCCCTCTACATCCTTGAAATCTCAGTCCATAGCTGTGTAGTGTAAAACACCCATGAAACAAAAAAAAGTAAAACTCCAAATTTAAGAAAATCCTCTTTTCAATCACTAGGGCATGGACTCATGCTTATCTTGCAAGTCACCTTGGGTTGCCCATGGCTCTTTCATTTCTTTTTCTCTACTCTTTGGCATAGCTTGAATGAGGAAATAAACGCTTTCTCCTCCCCTCCTCCCCATGCCCTGCATCTCACCCTCACCCAATAACTTGATATTTCATATGGTTTCATGGGAAATGGAAACTCTGAACCCCTGGGGCTGAGGAGGGCCTGGAGCCCACTGTCCCGCTTCCTGGCTGAGTGCTTTAATCCTTAGGTGATTACAGGAGTGGAGGGCATTGGCACTGCTGTCTCCTCCTCCACCAGCTGCATTTAAAAGAAGAAAGCAACTATGACTGCATTCTTGAAGGGTGTGATCCTGCCAGTGAGGGGTAGGTGTGTTCCCAGCACACCTCCAGCATTGGGCCCCGCAGGGGACTCCAGTGCCACTCGGCCTCGTTCTGCTGGATGGCAGTGGGGCTGCCCAAGCCAAGCCAGGAGGCACCCAACGAGCCGAGGCACCTCCAGGGTTAGGTGGTGGAAGGAGAAGCTTGGGGACTGTGATTGTTTTGGATGGTGAAATTCCCATAAGTTTGCTTTTGTTTTTTTTTTTTTTTTTTTTTTCAGGTGTCACCAGCAAACATTGAGGCCTTTCGGGAGCGGCAGCCACCTGGGGAGAGGTGGACATCATCAGTGAGGTTTTTGTCCCATCTAGTATCAGCAGCCTCCTCCAGGATATGCTCTTCTGTTCACAAAGAACAGAGAGAAGCTACGGAAGTGGCTTAATGCAGGGCCCTGGTTCCGTGGAACAAATACTGACCTGAACTTATTCACTTAAAATCATGTGTGAACTCCAGCACTTTGTGTCGGGCTTAAGTATATTTGAGACCTTAGACAAGACTTTGAGCTTTGAGAACACCACCAAGCAGCTGGGGTCCCATTGCCAGCTCGTCCCCCTTTAGAGGTGAATTTCTGAATGAGATCCACCTGAGCAAGGGGCTGCAGCCATACACGGGGCAGGATGGAGGCACTTTGCTTTGCAAAATGGGAATTAACTCTCGGGAGACTGGTCATTGCTTTTGTTTCTTTCCGTCTGTTACTCCCTGTGAAGCAAAAACAGTATTGTACAAAAGTGGTTCCCTGTGTGTGCTAAAGCAACATGGGACATTAATCTGGAAAATAGGGCCGTGTCTCCACTGAGGTGATGCAGGATCCTTTTTTGTCTCACCTACCGCGATTTCCCAGTTTACAAAATGGAAATAGCTTTCCCGTGACTGAAGGTGTCTTTCACACACTGTTCCTTTAAATTATCATTTGCAATCCCTCAAAGAGAAAGAGGCAAAGGAAACTGGGTGGGAATTAGTTGCTCCTTCACGTACATTGCACTAGTTACTGTGTGGGAGGATCATTATTTCTAATGATGATGGATGGTTCCTATATGAAAGGGTTTCTTGCCTCTGTTGTTCCCCAAGTTGGAGCAAGAAAGGGTTACTATTTTAATGAGAGAAGTTGAAATACAATTTATTGAGAGGGATGAAAAAGAAGCACCATAAAAACTGCATCAAAACAAATGGAATGCTTTACCTGATCACTTTTATGGCGTTGTTGCGTTCATAATGCACACACACACAAACACACACACACACATACACACACTGCCACCGAGCTTCACTTCAACTATTTTGTGCAATCTCTTTTTCCCCTCATGTGTTCAAAAAAGACAGTTTTTCCCAAATAAATATTTCCAATGCGTATTTTTACTCAACACACAGAGGAGAAAATATGTCTACAAAAGCTTATACACTGACAATTTGTTCTTCTTTTTTAACAGCCTGCTGATAGAGACAGTCTCTATTGCATAATGACAGAAACCCGAAACCTTATCGTACTTATATGCTTCTATTATTCGGAGTGCTGAAGGTGCCAAAACAATGGCAAAGAATGTGCTAAACAGCGACCCTCAAATAAATACAAAACTGCCAGAATAAAAGCATTGGTTTATTCCAGTCCGCACTCAGCTGATTAAATTGAGGAGTTGTCACAAAGATAGATAGATAAATAGATTGATCCTATAATTTTTTTTTAATAATTGCAGCCTTCAAACTTAACATATTTCGACAGGGGAGTATATTAAAAGCCATTAAAACAGCTGTTTTGCTGTAGGGAATATTACTTGTGGGTTGAATGCAGAGATATGTGTAGGTATTTATTCAGTAATCAATCATAGAGAGAAAAGACCTCGAATTTCAGTTGGAAGTTTTTATTTTTATCCTTTTCCTTACTACTGGTCTTTAAACCTGCTCTGAGGAAAGCTATACATGCCCGGCTGGTGCTCATCAAAAGCAAGCAATCACAGCTAAATCAGCATGCAAAATGCCACTCAACCTTGGGCCTTTATTAAAATTTGCTGGGACTCAATTTGAGATAGCGATCGTTCTTATTAAAAAGCAAAATGTAAGATAGTTTTTTTATATAAATCTCTGGATGGAATGGAATTGTTAATCAGCATAGGCTGATGTGATTTCTCTGTTGCAAATCCTGCCGAGGGCTCAGAAGTGGCACATTACCATAATTCCTAGGCTAGAGCTGGCAGCTTGAAAAAGACCTGCAAGAATCTTTAAAATGCTTAAGCAAAGCTGTAAGTCACAGCAAACAACACACGCTGGGGACGGTTACCACAGGTTCTTCGTCTTATATAACGAAGTTTCTTCCTTCAGTCTATTTGCCCTTACCACAATTTGCTGTTTCGTCGGGTAATTGTTTATGTTTTCGCGCGAAAAAAAGGCAACAACAGCAAAACCCCAAATCTAACTAAAGCGCTGTTATTTCCCCTAAAAACCCATCCTATTTTAATACCAGCCCCTCTGTGGAATTTGATATGTGAAAACACTTGACCATATATGTATATACATATATATTTTTAATTTAAAATTAACAGCAATTATTTTGGGATGTTTAGCACTTTTCCTTTTTCCCTGTCCTAAGCTGCTCTTACATGGGTGCATTTCAGCCCCAAAGCATCTACAGGTCAGTGGCAAACAGATCCCGATGAATATTTTGTATGTTCCTTTTAAAATATTGTAGACCTATTTGCTATCCCAGGCACTGATAAAATTAATCTATTACTATTGCTAATAATGAACACACAATAATGCAAGTTACAATTATTTTATATGGTGGAAATTGATGCCGATCCCTGCAGATAGAAAAACTCCTCAGCAGAACTACGCATTGTCAGTAGAAATATGATTTATTTTTAATATTAGTCCACTGTTATGACTACATCAGACACTGCACAAATGTATAGCAAAGACGAACAGTTTTTCTGTATCTGTTTTATTCCATCTGCAAAAATACACTGCTAGGGCTCATAACGAGTAAAACGCAGTCCAGGCAAATGTCACACCACCTCACTGGCAATACGTTTGGGAGGCTATGGCATCAATAGGAAGTGTTTTCATTGACTCGGATGCTTTTGGCTGAGGATCCAAGACAGACGGTTGGCTCCTTTCTTCTTGTCTTTAATCAGGAATGCACAAGAGGCAAAGGAAACAAAGAGCCTTTTAATGAAGTACTTCTACCTTGATATTGCTGGTCCAAACCCAGCCTCGGCCAGCAACGGACAAAAGTAATTTTTTTCCTAATTTTTTTTTTTTTTTTCGGTTAGGGGTCTGGGAAATAAAGATGTTACTCACGGTCCAGTTCTCATGGGAGATGTGTCCACCTAAGGAACGTACCTCCTCCTCGGGTTTTGTTGAGGTGTTCTGAGTTAAGATGCCAAAAACTCATTGCACAAAGAGTGAGCTACCTGTTGACCCACAGAACAGCTTTTGCAAACTGATGCATATGAAAAGAGAAACTTGTTCTGATGCTGATTCTTCTGCTCCTGCCTTGAAGATTGTGAGAACAAATCGGTCATAGATTGCTGCCTGATAGTCATGAGCAAATTTTAATTCCAGCATGCAGGCACTCCCTTTGGAAGGGAAAGACAGGCTCAATTGCACATGGAGAGACAGAATTGCAACCTTGCAAAAATCAGAGACTTTGTTTCGAGAGCCAAACAAAATTGAATGTGTTCCCCCCACACACATACATACACTATCATCAAATATTATCAATTTAATTGCTCAGCTCCTGCAGCTGTGAGCACAATATATCAGCTCGGCTGGAATGGAATTTGTAATTCTGTAAGACACGTTCGAAAATAAAATACTGAGCTAAATTCTCAGCTAATGAGAATCAGCATAGTTCCACTAACCCCAGATAAGCTACTGAGCAAGTAGGAATCGTTTGAGTTCCTCTGACTTAGTTGGAATGCCTTCACTCGATTCAGCAGAAGAATATAAATTTACTCCAAGAATTTGTGTTTCTGTGCCTTTTTGGGATCTGATGGATATATCCAGTGCTTGGAATGAACCAGCACAATGTGATATAATGCAGATCTTCTCTAAACATCAGCAGCTCCACCATGTAGATGTGCTGGCGAACTCACTGTCACGGGATGTCGTGAATCCTCGAAATCTACACGGTTTAGGGAGGCCCCTGGAGAAGTTAATGGAAGAGAAAACTATTTAAAGTTGCTAAATATAAGGACATGATCTCTGGCTCAGAAAGTCTGGATCTGCAAATTGCTGGCATATTTGGGAAGTACTGTCATGTGCCCGCACTTTTTCTTGTATTCTTCTCTGCGCATTTGCTTTCGGCCTTTCTTAAAACAGGATCCTAAGCTGGGAACAAGCATTGCTGTTCTTATATTACCCAAAAATTTAATTATGAACCAGAACTTTTTTCTTCCTCATCAGGGCTTTCACCTCCTCTTCCCCTACTCTAACACACACTTTCCCCTTTATTTTGAGCACTTAAATGAAAAAAAAAACATTTAAGAAAATAAATAGAAAATCATAAATGCCACGTACCTATTTTCAGCTATTCTAGGAGCAGGGCAAGACTGGCAACTTTTACTCTGCGTAAATTTCCTTCTCCATACAATACTTTTAGCTCACAGAGCTGCAGTAATGCTAGTTGTATGCATCAAGTAGAATATTCCAGTCTTCTATGTTTTAGTCAAAGTATTATCACTAAAGATGAAGTCTAAATTGTCTATACCTATGATATAAATATATCCACATACATATATGTATGCATATAAAATATAGATATATGTTACTAGAAAAATGCATTATTTTCTTGTCTCAGTTATAGTTAGTAATTTGTGCCTGCACAAAGCAGATGAAAATAATAGCACCTTTTCCCTGTTTTGCTGTATTGTTATTGATTTCCTTAGGCGCAAAGCTGTGGAGAATTGGGCCCTTTACATTTAATTCTGCATTTCCCAACGATTGCCATGTGGCCTATTTGAGTGAAAGTTCAGCATTCTTGGAGGGTTGTGTAAATGTATACGTTAGTGAATAAACAGATGGCCTTTAATGAAAAACATCTTCTTTTCATGAGCTGTGTCACACTGATTTGATTCTTCATTTGTAGTATCAGATCTTTGATGTAATGGAAAAATGCATAGAGCTGAATTTATACAGTCCAAATTTCAGTGGACATCCCTTAGAAAAGTAGGAAAATTTACACTGCATCAACTAGTGGTAAATGAACTAGTGCAGCTGATTTTTCATTGTTAGTGTTTTTTTAGTAGAGAACAAAAAGATGCGGATTTCGATCC
>BJBW01000016.1:183798-244007 GCA_004320125.1 Scolopax mira
TGTTTTTCATGTAAAAGGCGTTAACTAGTGCAACTCTAACCCAGAGCTCATGTCGGCCAGCTGAGAGCTTAACCGCTAGACTGCTGAGTGGTGGTCTATGTGTGCCTGGGTTATGGGAGGTTTCTTTGATCTCCTTATGCCCCCCAGAGCAGCTTCAAGAAGAAGAGGCGGCTGCACATCTTATCTCCCCAATCTCAACCTCACTTTACCCCTGTTGGTTCGGGCCCTCTCTTGGGAGGTGGGAAATGTGGTTTGGATCCCTCCAGGCTGAAGAAAGCACTGAAGCCAGATTTCTCACTTCATGGGCCAGCACTTTCACTAGCTCGTCTCCTGACAGAAAAAAAAAAAAAAGAAGAAAAAAAAAAAAAGAAAGAAGGTGTGTGCATCCCTGTCTTGGTCTGTGCTTAAAAAGAGTGAGTAGAACTCAAGTTCTTGAGTGCTTCCAGATGTCTCCCCTCAGGAGGGGGTTCGGCCCTCTGGAAGCTAAGTGGAGAGAGATATTTCTCTTTGCAGACCTGATTCATGTACCTTAGGACGGGTTGGAGTTTGGACACACCCTGTGTGCTCAGCATTTCCAACTTGGCTTGCTTTCAGTGGCTTCCGATGCACCGCACGGAGTCTCGCCCTGGGGCTGCTCCCTGTTGTGGCAGACTTCCTGGTTTGAAGCCTCCAGGCTTGAGGCTGTAGTAGGACCAGAGAGGAGGTGCGTGGAAATGCTCCACTCTGAGATAACTAACTTTCCTTATGCATCAGTTAGGGAGAGCCCAGGGACCTAACGCAGCACTTTGGTTTCCATTTTGGGTCCAGGCACCAAAAAAATTAGCACTTGAGTCCTTTCCTTGCATCTATGGGTTAGTTTTCAATCTGGGAGAAGACTCTGCAGTATCTCACTGCACTACATATTTCCTCTGACTACTGGGGTTAGATTACTCAAAATATTCAGACTTCTTGAAATGGAGACGAGAACATGGAAGGCATTTAAAAATCTCATTGATGTAGGCACTAATTCCTAGATCTCCAATGGTACTGAAATCAGCAGATCTTTAGGTACCTAATTGCCACTTCTGCACTGGGTGCTGTGTATTGCTGAAGGTACACAGGTATCTTTATAAACATGGCCCTGAGTGTTCCTGGGTACACCTCTCTGGTGCATTTTGTACAAAACCTCAGGTTTACATGTGACTCAGCCAAACTCTGCTTTGTGTCCAAGCCTGTGCTAGCTTTTGGGCATGAACCCTTGTGATGCATGACCTGTACGAAGTTGACATGATCATATAGGCATCTTGCATGGCCTTGTGGCAGCATCTGTCATCTTGGGCTTCTCTTTTGAACAGTCTTGGATCTTCCATCCATGAGGGCAGATAGGATTTGTTGATGCTGTCTGTCTTGGCAGTGCCTGTGTAGTAGTGCAGGTGTCCACAGCTGGACTACGAGCTGCTTGTGACCAGCAGACCCTTGAAAAGAGCTATGATATGATTACTTCAAATGTTGCAGCATTTTCAATTTGGAGTTAGCCTGTACCTCTACCACAGCTATGCAGGCAGGCAAGATACTCTCTCTGTGCACAGTACCTTGGCCAAACGGCTGTCAGACCAATGCTGACTCTTGGCTGATGTGTGTTTCTGCATCTGCCAAAACAGAGATGTCCACAAAGTCACCAAAATTTTGCTTTCTTCCCAGATCGAACATCACTGAGTTGTATTGTTCATAGATGACTCACTTTAGCCATACAGCCACTTGACTGTGGCAGAAACAGTTGAGGGTTGTTGGGGGAGAAGGGTTGTTGGATGAGGAATCTTGAATAAATGGCTAAAAGCTGTGAAGAAAAAGAGATGCTGCTGGTGCCATTAGATAATTAGCACAAGGTTGAATGCTTCCTTCAGAGGTGGTACTCTTCCTTAAAAGAAATAATTAGTCTAACAATATCAGAATAAGACAGCAAAGAGATTGGAGCCATTCCCTAAATTTACGTGTAGAAAAGAAAACATGGTGTTTCTAATACTACTCTTCTGCAGTGGTACACCTGCTGAGTTTTTAATGGTATATCCTGCGAAGGAGACCAAATCAGTAATACTAAAGACTGCAAAGGTGAAGATAAGTAGCTTATCCTGTGATGTTGCAGAACCAAAGAAAGGATGAAGAGAGAAGGGTGATGTGGCCAAAGCATCACACAAAGGACGGGGCCTTTGCAACTGTATTTGAGGTTGAGGACTGGGGCAGAAATGTGTGGTTGGGAGAGCCTTTTCCATTCTTTTTTTGCATGGTGGATCTCAATTTATCAGAGTTATGATGACAACTGACAGAGGCCTACTTCATTGCACTAAAAGTAGTCCATAACAGCAAAGTGTCTCAGCCTTTAGAGGAAGTGAGATTAAATCTCTAAAATTGTGGATAATGTTTGTGGAAATTACCCCAACTCACCACTGCCTATGAGTGCACACAAATATCTACCATAGTTCACTAAATATCTATAGCCAGAGCTAGAGATAACTTGATTTGGACCTTGAGAAGTAACCTTAAGGTGCCTCAATTGTACCTCAGGGTACCTGTGACCTTAAAATAAGCTGAGCTTCAAGAGATGTAAATAATAATAATAATAATAATAATAGCAACTCCCTGGATTCAGCTGGACTTACGTGTCAGGAATCATCCTTAATAATGGTGTGCATTAACAAAATTATTATCTGATAACAACAATTTTCCATACACCTCTTAGAGTAGGTAATCACAAAAAACAGAAAGCTGAGGCTTTTAAGCCCACCTGACAAACAGGAACACCTCACTCTTTATCTTTGTAATCACAGCTTCACAACCAGCTCTCTGGACTGACTTTTCAAAGGGAGTACCAACCCATGGAGAAGTAGGAGGACCTCCATCAGATTAGGCTGATGTTACTCCAACCAGGATGCACTCACAGGGCTGGAATCCACCATGGGTGCCACGAGAGTGTATTGAGGGTAGAATTTGGACAATAGCTTACAGTTTCTGTCCTGCTGTCTGAGAAGGAGATAAGATAATGTGGCTTTCAGAGACTTGTACACTCTCTGAGCTTTCTGGGTTTTGGTGGGCAGGTTGGCCAAGTGTTTCATAGGTTGCTTAGTAAACATGATTGATAAATCTTTCTGTAGCAAATGCCCAGGGCCAGATTAATTTGATTAGCTATTGATTAGCTACTCCATTTATCTTTTATCTTTTTCCTACCATGCAATGTGGCATGAATGTGGCACTGACACAAATATAGGAATGAAGTATTGAGAAACATGGTGTGGCAGGTGAATTCTGCACAGCTCCCCTGTGGTTTACCTTTACACCTCTTTCCCTCCCTCCTCTTCCCTTATGCCTCCCTCCTCACCATGGGGAGAGGCTCCTTTTCCAAGCTCTGGGTCCACGTCTCAGCCTCCATTCATCTCTCTGTAGAGAACAGGCTGACTCCAAACTGCAGCGGGGCTGACTGCAACAGCAAAACTCATAAAGAGATTCCCCTTCTCCTCCTCTTGTGAGGGCTTTCCTTCCTCAATCTGTCCCAGGGGGGTTGAACGCGTTCTGCCACCTCACTCTTGAGACATTAAGACCTTGAAATTTGAAAGAGGAGTGGCGTAGTCTGGAGAAAAATGGACCTGTGTTCTAACCCATGCAGCTTGTGATACGCACATTGTCGGGTGATAACAAAGGATTTACATAGGATTTACATTTTTCTTAGGGGACGTTTAGTGGAAAGGGAGCAATCAGTAGCAATGACAGATGAATCCATTTGGCGGCAAAGGCTGCCTCTTTCACACAAATAACAGGCTTTTTCTTAATCTACAATTTTTCACTGTTTATTCGGCAGTGCAAGCCTTTTAATTGCCCTGCAGCATCCTGGGTTTGTGCTCCTTGGGAAGCAAGGGAATAGTTTGAGGGAGTTAGAGGGCATTTCTGCCCTCTCGCATAAGCCTAGAAATCTGAACAAGGCTTTCCAGGGTTTAGTCAGTTTTTCTGGGTGAGAATACAGGTGGAACATGACTTGATCTGTTGTGACTCTTTTGTGGGCACAGCGAGGGAGGAAACAATCTGGCTCCCATCAGCAGTCGGCAGGCTGGCGTCGGTGTCCTCACTGCTCAGCACTGGCTTTGCAGGGGCTGATGCTGAAGTGGATTCACAGCTTTTTAATAGTCTTCTTGGCTGCTATTTAGATCTTGACGTTGGAATGATGAAAAATCACAGAATCATAGAAGCCTTACCCAGGTGGCCAAGAAGACCAGCAACATGCTGGCCCGTATCAGGAATATTGTGGTAATCAGGACTCAGGGAGTGATTTTCCCCTGTACTCGGCACTGGTGAGCAGTGGTTTTGTCAGAGTTAGGTTAATGGTTGGACCCAATGATCTTAAAAGTCCTTCCAACTTAGACAATTATATGATTATGGTTGGAAGAGAACCTTTAAGATCATCGAGTTCAACTGTTTACCCAGCACCTCCAAGTTACTAAACCATGGCCCTTAGCACTGCATCTACGTGTCTTTTAAATTCCTCCAGGGATGAGGAGTCCACTACTTCCCTGGGCAGCCTGTTCCAATATTTGACAACCCTTTCAGTGAAGAAATTTCTCCTTATATCCATCCTAAGCCTCCCCTGGCACTACTTGAGGCTGTTTCCACTTGTACTTGGGAGAAGAGACCAGTTCCCACCTGGCTGCACCCTCCTTTCAAGGAGTTGTAGAGAGTGAGAAGGTCTTCCCTCAGCCTCCTTTTCTCCAGGCTGAACAATCCCAGCTCTCTTAGTCACTCCTCATAAGACTTGTGCGCCAGATCCCTCACCAGCTTTGTTGCCCTTCACTGGACATACTCAGCACCTCAATGTTTTTCACAAGTGGGGGGCCCAAAACTGAACACAGGACCTGAGGTGCAGCCTCACCAGTGCTGAGTTCAGGGGGTTGATCACTGCCCCAGTCCAAATTCATCACTGCTGCTCCAGGAGGGCAGAGAGTACTCGAGAGGAAGTTCAAGCAGACAGCTCCCCATCAACGTTTTTTACAATCCTGCTTGACTCAACACCATGTTTGATCCCAGTTTGCCCCTTGATGATAGAGATGTTTTTATCCTGGCTTCTATTCCCTGCTCTAAATGTTATTTCTGCTCCTGTCAATTGTAGTCTCTATCATTACAGAGTACTGATTCAACTTCTGTCTGTAGGGAATGTTTGGGAATACTGATTCCTGCCTTAGGATTGTGGATAAACTGTGTGAAATTGCCAAGATCTTTCCAGAGCTGTGAGTTCCTGCTGAAGAAAGCTGGTGGGTCTAGTGCTATAAGCTCTAAATGTCTATGTCATTTGCCCTGGAGTCAAATCAACACCAAGCATTTCTCTTCCAAAAAAGCCTCCACTCAAGTCATGAAATCAATATAAGAACTGTGGCTTTTTTATTTTAATGACCAGTGCTTGGTTTAGGCCATTCCCTGCTCCCCTTTTAGCTTGCTTAAATACTTCTATTTTGGGGTGTCTCTGGCAGATGACAAATATTATTCAGGAGAGGGTGTCTAATAAATAAACACAGTTGTGCATCCACATGGCAACCGATGTTTCTAAGCAAGCAATTAGCTCAAGTGTGGTTCAGCCTGGGTGACCAAGCACTCAGAAAGCAAGAAATGCAATATTAAGGTTGGAAAGTCAGACAGTGGATAATCCAGATGGACCTTTGGCCTCCTGTACATATGCCTGAAGGTACCGCCTTATATGACTGCAGGTTCTTTGCCCCAGAATACAACATTGACGATAATATGATTATAAGGATAAGTAGACTATTATATGCAAGCATGTTTTCATGCTTGGTTGGGTTCTTGAGTTTCAATCAGATTTATGTAGCAAGCTAAGTTTGCGGAAATGCATATTTCCTTTTTTTTCCTTTTCATTCCCATATATGCATCTGTACCTAATTAGATAAACTTTCTTCCACTTTATTCTGAATTCAGAGAATGTAGTATATTTCAGAGAAATATGAACTGAAAATTGCCTTCAGAGCATAACTTAATTTGACAAAACAAAACCCCTGTTCAATGTGTATGCAAAAAGGTTACTCGGCTTTAAGCTTAGTATTAACCCAAGTATTTGTCAATGTCTGCAACAGGCTGTGGGTCCTCATCCTATCTAATGCCTTGGTCAGAATCTTCATCAGTTACTGCAGTGGATATGGTTCTTCTCTTGTGGAAGTGATTAATTGTCTAGACAAGCTTTATAATATCATCATCTTTGTCAAAGGTTTTATGTGACTGAAAATCATCCAAAGAATAAGTAGTAATGACCCAATATGTTTCATTTCCAACAACAGGGACAACCAAGGGTTTTTTGTTTTTTTCATTAAAAAAAATGAACTCCAGATTTCACCAGGATCTTTGTCTCATACAGGAACACTGAGATTCCCCTATTTTAGGGATGTTTCCAGGTTAGCAAGAGCATCTCCTGTAAAACCACATTTGCCTCAAAAATTTGAAGGTATATAGAAAATGAGCATGGGATTTTCAGGAATAGAAAGGAGGGGTCTGCACTTAAGGAAGGTGAATGCTTATCTGGAGAGAGGAACTTGTTGGTTCTCTGTTAGTATTGCTAAGGTCCTTGGAGAGACAAATGAATTCCTGAAGTCTCTGGGTGTTTTCATGCCCTAGCATTCCCGTTCAGGACTCTTCAGCTTGATTTGCACATGTGATGAGCCATTATTGTGACAATTAATGTTAATGGGACCAATGTCTGAAAGATGGAAAATTTTCTACAATGCCAAGGCCTTAGAAAAGTCATGTCCTAGAGGTCTCAAATGAGGCACCTAAAAAATGGACATCCTTGATTATCTACTTTGACTTTGGCCTATTATTCTCAAATACACAGGGGGAATAGTAACACACTTGTTTTTCACCCAGTAAGTTAAAATGGGAAGCATTTCAGGTTTTCTTGTCTGAGCATATAAACTCTACCACAATTTGACTATTACCTTTTCTACTACCTCTAAATGGTAGTGGAATGCAGATCCAATTACTGCTATTATTTCTACTATTATTACTACTCCTGCTTTTATTTAAAATATGATCATTGCTATTATTATTTACAATTGTAATATGATCCTTATTGATTAATACCACCACTATTGCTATGAATAACAGCAGTTGTGGCTTTTCAGGCCAGCTCAGATAAGTTATTATATGCACAATTATTACTGATGGTCTCAGCTGAGAGGTAATGGACAGGGGCAAATGATCTTTCCTGATCACAATAAGGGTCAAATGGCAGAGCACTGTGGGCAATGTTTGTTCTCTTCCTTCATTATTCTTGCTGCTCCTCTCCTCTATTTCCTGCTATAATCAAATAAAAAAATAAAAATAAAACCCGTAGAGGTGGATGGAGACCTGGTGTTACATGAGCCAGCAATGTGCCTGTGCCCTTGCCACAAAGAACGTGAGTGGTGCCTTCAGCTGCACCAGATAAAGTATTGCCAACAGGTCGAAGGAGATGATCCTTCCTGTGTTCTCAGCACTGCTGAGACAACACCTGGAATACTGTGTCGATTTCTGGACTCCCCAGTACGAGAGAGACATTAACATATTGGAGAGCGTACAACAAAGAACCACAAAGATGGTGAAAGGCCCTGAACATGTCACATGAGGATATGTTGAAAGAGCTAGGTCTGTTCAGCCTGGAGAGGAGAAGACTCAGGAGAATCTCATCAGTTCATGTAAATACCTGAAGGGAGTGAGCAAAGAGAACAGAGACTCTTTTCAATGCTTCCCAGTGACAAGACCAGTGGCAATCCGCAAATTGAAACACAAGAGGTTCCCTCTGAACATCAGGAAACACTTTTTTACTGTGAGTGTGTCTGAGCCTTAGCACAGGTTACCTGGGGTGTTGTTGAGTCTCCATTCTTGGAGGTGTTTGGATAGCCATCTGAAAATGGTCCTGGGCAGCTGGGTCTTCTGGAGCAGAAGGGTTGGACCAGATGATGTCCAGAGGTCTCTTCCAAACTCAACCATTCTGTGATTCCTTGATTCTGTGATCCTGTGTTCACAGACAGGGTTAAACTCCTTCTACATCTCCCTGGTCCCCATACCAAAGACCCTTGTCCTTTTGTCCTTTTTTGTTGGGGATACAAGGGGAGTTGAGGTCAGGCTAGGACATCACGTGTGCATGTGGAGAGCAGCTTTTCAGCTGTTCTTCCTCTAGCTTTAGGGATCTCAGAAGAAATTGTGGCACTGGGCAGGGCAGTTGCTGGGCCTTTGTGAATCACTGAGTGCCTGAGGGCAGAGGAGAGACCTAACGGTGGCACCTGAAGCTTCCTCCAGCTCCTCCTTAAAACTGCACCTGGATAAGATGAACTTCGAAACTATGGTCCATTATTTTATTATTTCTTTTTGTTCATAGGCTTGCCGTGAAATGCAGTTGCAACTGCCATGAAATTATTTGCACACCTTCAGGTCAAATCCACTGGTAACTTCAGATGAAGTTGTGAAGTAACATCAACAAAAACTGAAAGTGAAATAAGAAAAGGGCACATCTGTTTCATCAGCTATTGCTCAGCTGCTGTCATTTTTGTGTCATAAGTGGCAAACTCAGCTTCAGTTTTTCTTCTTTCTTGGAGGGTGTCCATGCTGTTGGCTATGAAGAAGAGTGAATGTACACAACCCCACCTGTTGAAAATGTCTTATTTCATATGCATATGCAGTCAGAGAGAACCCAAAGACAACGTGTTAACCATCACTCTCAGGAATTAGTCCATTTACTTTTGATATGGACGAGTATTTAAATATTTTTTTTCCAGACTGGAACAGATCCAAGGGGAGGAATTAAGAGCAGCGTGCTCCCATAGCACTCCCCAGGGAAGTGAGTAGGATATTCAGTGAGGAGGCAGCTGAATCAGGAAGAAAGTTGGATTTGAGCAGATGTTTCCCAACCAGCTGCTGAGTGGCCTAGCCTCTGGGCTGGAGGGTATCCGAGGGCAGCGTGATCCCGACTGGGTCTGGAGCCATTCCACTTGGCAGGCAATAACTCAGAGCTCACTCAGACAAAGAGCCAGGGTGAGTCACCAGTCTGCTGATTAGGCTGCTCTCCTGGGAGGGAGGCACCTGGATCCCAGATCCAGGTTAGGGCTGCAAAGTGGAACAACATCAACTGGGAGGGATTGGAGATACTTAATGCTGCCTGCTTAGGAGGCTCCTCTTGCGTGGGAGGCACGAGTTTGAATCCACTTGGAGAGTGGGGAGAGAGTTTAACTCAGGTCTCCTAAAACTTAAAGGAAAAGTCCTATCACTGCCTTATAATTATGGACATGGGTTGGTTCTTTAGGCATGGAGTGGTTCTTCAGCTACTGGGTGCTGAGGTGATAATTTGACCTTCTTTTTCTTAAAAAGGATGAAAAAAATCGCTACTTGTTGATCCACTGGGACATTCTTTTTCTGCAAAGAACGGAACAAAGTGTGACATTCTAGTCCTCCTTTCTGCGCAACAATGTTGTTTTTTTGTTTGTTTATTTTTGCTTCTGTCACAAACCACTGCATTAGGGCTTTTAACCTGCAGAACAGACAATTATTCACACTCCTCTGACTGGCAATGCCATACCCTGTAAAGTGTTGAGAACATGCTTGTATGTGCAGTTGGGCATATTATAGAATCATAGAATGGTTCAGGTTAGAATATTGTCTCTGAGAATGGACTGATGGACTGGGAGCCACTGAGTTGGCCACAGAAAAGTCTGATGGCCCTGGAAGAACTCGTAACTATAAAAAGAGAATAAGGAATTTTATTATTTTGGGAAAACCTCTGTAATTTTCTCTTAAATTGATATACTGATATTAAGAGGTAAAAATGTAGAGTCTTTGAGATGGATTCTTCTTCATTTGCACCATCTTCAAGCTGAGGATGAATCAATTGTTATTTATTCTAAATTTACTCTTCTATAAAAGAGATTTTAAAAATGGCCAAAATTATTTATTTGTGTCAATTCTATAAAACATGTAAAGGAGAGTCTCCCTGCCTTTAACAGAAGTGATCTGAAAGATCCTATCTGGTCTACCTCTGTCAGCTTGGCATCTTTGCAGTAGTCAGTGGTTGCACAAAACCGGCCAATTTTCCCATATATAGTGTTGCTAAATTGCCCTTTCTGGTTTTGTTTTATTACCCCCTCAGAGCAATGATCTCACCGATCAGTGTTGTGTTGCTCTTCGGGAGTGGCAGGGGTGGAGTGGGGTGGGACGAGCAAAGCCCTGAGCTTTTTCCAGAGTTCCCTGCATATGCAGAACATTTCATTGTCTTCTCTAACACGCCCTCACCTTTCACACAGACTGGAATTTGACACACCAGGTTAGAGAAAGAAAGCGAGGAAAAAAAAAAAAAAAGCAAAAAAAAATAAAAAGCACAACACAAGAAATAACCCAGCAAACAAGATCTTATCATGGAAAATATCCATCCACCCTCCTGATAATAAAAAAGGCCTCAGGTTAGGAAAATAAAAAAATGACTCTAATGAACACTCAAAATTAACATGCAAATACATCCATGGTTCCTGGCATAGATGAAAAGATTGAACATAGCCCTCTTCCAAAGTGGCAAGTTTTACACTTCTTGCAGAAGGGAAATTTTATCCTAGTTATTGATGGTTTTTTGCGTTGTCTTGAGAAAGTTTTCTTCTCTATTGAGGAAAGCTCCGTATACTTCTGCCTCACTCCACCCCATTCCCCACATTCATTTCACCAGGTGGCATGACGAAACCCTCTGGATCAAGGCAGGTTTCATCAACAAGGCTTCATGCCATGCCACCCATAATTCATCCCAGCCTGCTGTGGCTTTCTCCCAGCAAGCAGTACCTCTTGCAAAACCAGCCCCTGTCTCACACTCTTTCCAAGCTCGTGTTCCTAAGCACCAGCAATAGAAGAGCATGAATCACTAACAGAGCGTACAGACCTTCGCTCCACTCCGGCCAGTTTGTGTCATTGCCTTAATGTTAATTACACAGCATAATATGTGCATTTAATTTCCGTGGTGTTTCAATTAAATTAATCAGGCAATTAAAATTAATTAAAATTACAGAAATCACCTGCAGAAGTGCTTGAAACGTGGGGGAGGGGAAGGGAGGGGTTGGGAGGGAGCTGGGAACGTAGATGGCTGTGTTTTCACAGACCTTCCTTCCCTTGATTAATTTTGGGGATAGACTTTTTCAGAGCAGGTTATTTAAGGATTTAAAGCCCGTTCCAAGGCCCACTGAAGCCAATGGAAATCTTTCTATTGGCACTGATAGGCTTGGGACCAGGCCACTAGCCCCAAGTGCTGAGGATAGAGATTTAAGGGCTAGGTGATGAAAGACCTGATGCTCAGCAGAAATCCCTCAAGGCCTCTGAGGAACAAGGCCAAGGGCCCTGAAGTACCAAATGAGGGTCAGATTTTGAAAGGCCACCCGTTAAAGACAAAGATGCTGTCTGTGGGAGTTGGGTGCGTCAGTACTTCCAAGGATCTGGGCTGGAGAGGTTTTCTAAGAAACTTAAACGTGTTTTAAGCATCAAAAGACTTTTAAAACATGACCAAATATATCCCACCCTGAACTCCTACTGTCTTCTGCAGCCATTGAGAGGGGAGTCCTAATTTCATACAGGTAATTCAGGCCTCCTGAGGTCTTAGGCAAGTTATTTAGCTTCTCTTCAGGAAGTTACTTAGCCACTTTTAGCAGCTCCCTCCCATTAAGCAGGGGTTAGTGCATTCAGTTGCTTCATGGAGGGATGGTACTCTAATCTGTGGAAGAGTTTAAAGATCTTACATCAACCTAAACAGTCTCCTTGCTGCTTACCCACTTTTTACCCGGCAAGCACAGCCACATGCACACCTTTTACCCAAGTTTTTGCCCAGCGTGGAAGGGACGGCACTTCTAGCTTTTGAACAGCTACTTCCCCCACAACATCCTACCAGCCAGCCCCAGCCCAACCAGGGCCCAATGACTGGGAGACAAGTTCCTTCCACGCTTTCCTGGAAAGGCTTTGCCTGGCACACTCCTGTCTTAGCGGGTGAGTCACCCATTCTTCGCTGCCATTCTTCGACCTGCAGTTGGGGATGTTTATACCGCAGTCCCTGAAGGTCATGCAGGTATCCCCGAGCTGCCTTTAAATTAATTTGTTGGAGTACCATTGGTAGGATACCTGCAGTTGCAGGGAATGCTGTGTGGGCTGAAAAACCAAGGGTATGAAGCAAAGCAAATGCTCGTAATTAGGCTGAGCTTTCCTGGGCTGCACTGGCTATTGGAACCTGAGCTGGTTTTTTTTTGCACATTATAATTTCTCTCACACTGTCAGATAATCCCTCACAGTTCCATAGGCAATTACTGAAGCTTCTTGGTGTCCAAGAGGGAGTAAAACCTTATCACCTCTGCCCCGATGGCGCCCGCTTCTGCTCTGCACTCAGAGCCACCTTTTTCTCTCCAGTTGTTTAGATGATTAACATAATTAAGTTACACACACAGCAAATGTTTAAGGCTTCTAGTTAGACTGAAGTTTACTGCCAGCTTCAGATCTGAAAGATTTAAGTTCGCCAGAACTTGAGTTATTTTTTTCCAACCATATCAGTTGATATTTTCTCTTTCTGTAAACCTTGTGTCTTTTGCACCCTCAAGCGATCGGGATACAATATTCCCATTATTATTGGCCACTTTAGCATACTTTTTTTCTACCCTTTCCATTTATTAAATCACAGAAATATGTTCCCTGATACAGAATATTTTTCCATCTTTTCCATTTTTGGATGTATATCTTTATCTTATATCTGTCTTTCTCCATTCCCTTTCAAAAAATATAGAAAAGAAAATGCAGCAGAAACAGAAAAGAGAAGATAGAGAAAAAAACACCCAAGAACAGAAAAACTTGATTTTCAAAAATTAGAAGTTTTAAGAGGATGACAGTGTTTTGCTTCCAAACATCCCAGAAATTTACATTCTTGCATCTCTCCAAAATTCTCTGTGACGAAACACCCCTCTCTCACTTTGCTAATCCTCCTCCATCTGAATTCTTTGACACGACTTCTTGTGTGGCCTTTGGCACGTCACTTCACCTCAGTTTCCTCATCTATAAAATGGCTGTTAATCCCTATATAGTATCACCCACGCAAATTGCCAAGGCTTATGCCTGAACAGTGCTTTGAAGATAAGTAAGTGAAGTTTCAAAAGGACCTAAGAGATTTAGGAGTGAAAGTTTCATTAGCTTTCCATCAGATTTGTACTCTTATATCTCAGAGAGCCTTTTGAAAGTCTTCAGAATTGCAAGACTTTACTCATCACAGTCATACTCCTTGTTCTCCTCAAGGAAAGGAATCGCTCCAGGCAAATTTTGGCAGAAGAGCTTGTTCCTCAAAAGAAGCAAGGTGAGACTTGGGGCTCTCCAGTTTCTTCCCCCTTTCTGGGTATAAGGTATGAAACCTTGAATGCATGCTCTGACCATTTCAGGCAAAGTGGGATCTCTCAGGAGCTCAGTATTTATATCGGTATATCTACTTGGCTTACTTCGACTGAAAGAAAGGAGGAAAGGTACATCATTATCTTCAAATTTGCCGTTAGATTTGAGATAGTAACCTTCAGCTGGGAGGCAGCAGTGAGCTCCTTTGGATGGTGCAAAGGTAGTCACATCTTCAGCTAGCATAACTGCTTCTTGGAGAGAGACTAATGCTCTCTTTTCTGGAAGCACAACTTGATGGAGAGGGCCTGCAAAGATATGCTGCCAATCTTGGGGGATGCCTGTTGACTCAAGAAGCGTTACAAAGTTTCTCTAGCTGCAAGAGGATGACTTTATTGCTCCATTTGTCCAGAGAATAGAAGTTCCAGGTTTTTGCTAAAAGAACATCAGAATTAAGAAAAAAAAATAAAGCTCAAAATTGCTAGGGAGACATTCTGAAAAAAAAATTCCAAATATTTGGCTTTTTGGTTTTCCCTTTTTTTTTTTATTTTTGGGTTTGACACCCTGAGTTCTACTTTCTAGAATTTCTTAGAAAGTATAAAAAGAGAAACAAAAAGAAGCAGATCAACCAAAGCTGTATAGATAGCAGTGGCTTAGTAGCTTCAGTTTGTGGAGCTTCAGTAGATAAACCACTATTCTGAAATCACCTGGAAATAATGTTACTTCTCTTTGTGGGATTTTCCATATCAGAATGAAAATGAACTCATGAAGAAAGAAACATTTTCTTTGTCCATAAATGATATATTTTATTTTGAAAATAAAATGTGATTTGAAGACAGGAATCTGGAAGGTTTTGTTCACAACATTTTGAGGTAAACTGACTTAAAAGTTTGGGTTTTTTTCCCAAACTGCCATATTTGATGTAAAGTTGCTGCTGATTTTGATCAACTAGATACGATGTTTTTCCTAAAATAAACCTTTACAAAAAAACCAAACCTCAAAACCCCAACAAAATTGTCCCTTGTTTTGAAAATGTATCCTTAAGAAAAAACAGTAAATATCATAAAATTTAAAAAAAATGTTAGTTTGGGGCTCTGAATACTCTAACACAAGTCTGAAGCTAACCGTTTTTTTGAGAGCAGGTGGAGTGGACCAGCTATTCACAATAGGTCCTTCCAATCTGAATTATTCTGTCATTATGTGATTATCTAAGTATCTGTCTTTAGTTTTTTGTCCATATTAAACTTAAACTGAATGCCTTCAGTTTAATACATTCAGCCTTTAACACTATGGTTTTCTTCAATTTACAAGATATAAAAAAACACATAAGCAAGTCATTGTGAAATCTTCTGGCTGAGTAGGCAACTGAGCCTACCAGGCTTAAGTCTCAAAACATCATCACACTGTAGGTTTTCCACTTTCTCTTCAGTTGTACAAAGTTTCATAAATCTCAAAAGCTCAAGAAACATCTCTAAAATACTTGTTTGGGAAAGTCTGAAGAAAAGTGTATCTCTTGCGAGATTTTTATTTTTCCTTTTTAAATCTCTTCACCTCTTCTGGAATTGGTCTAGAAGATATGTTTATGCAAGGACATTGATAGCGTCCACACCTACTGCCAACCATAACTGAAAAAGACAGGGGATCCAAAAACCCCCAGGAGAATTTAGCTTGTGATGGAAAGTTATTGGTATGCAGCAGAGTTTCTTTTCACCTCTGGAACTGCACACTACATTTTAATTAGAGATGTTAATTACATACATTTTTGTCAAAACATGTTGCATCGAAGCTGAAGCATTTTGTAGAGAAGTGTCTATTTCGTTGACACTTTTCTTGGAGAGATTTTTGAGGTTCAAGACTCTGCTCAGGCAGAGTATTCAAGGTGAAGCAGAGTCTCAGGTTTCTGTTACATAGATACTACAAAAGTGTCATTAAATTTCCAGTGTTATTTATTTTGACAAAATATTAGAAAAAGTTTTTATTTTCCTCCTTTTCTTCTCTCCATCATGGAGGGAAAACAAATTTCAAACCTCAAAAATTGTGGTAAAATGGAATTTCTGTCCTGTGTACAATTCCTGTGATAAAGACAACTAGTCATGCTAAGTCCAGTTCCTCCCTGCTATAGCACAGCCATTAATTTATGCAGCCTTACCAGGTGACCAAAGTGCTTCATGCACTGCTAATAATTACGGGCACATCTTGGTGGTCATATTGAATTCAATGGCAATTTTCCCACAGATTTTATCAGGAACAGAATTTATCCCTATATGCTTTAATTGTATAACTCAGTTTCTGTTATTGCTTAAGACTCCCCAGTCTGTGCCAGCATGTGAAATTGTGATGAAGTTTTATGTTAGCAGCTGCTGCTAACTGTTCTTAATTATTTGATAGTCATCTGAGGCCTCAATTTCATAGACGTGCAGCTCCTCTTATTCCAGTTCTAATCAGGGGTAATTTGGATACTTTGTCCATCTGTAAATCAGACCTTTAAAGGGCATTCCTGATCCCATTGTCTCTAATGAATGCAGGTCTGTACTTACAGGGACAAATCTTTTCTTCAGTTAACCATTATGGTACAGCTGGTTAAAAAGCATCTAAATTATCCTTTTGGGGAAACTACAAGATTTGTTCTTTTTTGGGGGGAGGGCATCTCAAAAAGTAGTAAAATCATACTTATCTTTATCATATATATCTTTTTCATAAAGATATATATTCTTATACAGCAACAATGAGCACAGCCTTGGATTGGGGGCTGGGTAGACAGCAGAAGTCGTGGATGTTCCTCACTGCCAGAAGACACACACTTGGGATATCTGCCCTTGAAATTTTCACAGTTGCTCAGCACCATGCTGATATAAGTGCTGGTTACTTCTCTAAATTCATTACCTTCCTTTTAGGGTGACCGTAGGTGAATCTGTGCTCCAAACACTTGATTTAACTTGGGATTCAAACTAAAACACCTGAAAAAATGTTTGTTAAAGAATTTCTGTGTTTAATATCCATTTTTCTAGTATCAGCTTTCCAGATGTTTTTTTTTTTTTTCTTCCCTTTTGAGGAAAGCAGATTTTCCACCAGCACTGCAAGGACTATGAGCTGATGCATACGATCCTACCAGCACACAGTGGATCTGCAAGGGTGAAATAAAATGGAAGAGTGGGCTATCAAGAAACTTATGAAGTCCAACAAGGACATGTGTAAAGTCTTGCACTTGGAAAAACATAATCCAGGAGTGCAGCACAGACTGGGATCTACCTGGCTGGGGAGCAGCTCTGTGGAAAGGGACCTGGGATTCCCGGTGGACAACAAGGTTGGTAAGGGAAGTGTGCTGCAGTAGCAAAGCAAGCCAATAGGATGTTGGCTTGCATCAACAAGGGCATCAACAGCAGAGATAAAGAAGTCATTATCCCACTCTGCTCAGTGCTTGTGAGGCCACACCTGGAATACTGTGTTCAGTTTTGGTGCCCACATACAAAAACAACCTATACATCCTCCCCACCACCAAATGCTTTTAGGAGGTTTAAATGACATTAAATGACCATTGGTGTTCGGGATCAGACAAAAAGCTACTCCCAAGCTGATACCTTACCTACCATGTTCCCAGTCTTTTGGGAGTACTGGTTCTGAAATGTTAAAAATGTTGACACAATCCTAAACTGGAGTGATGTGGGTGTCAGGGAGGAGTGTGAGGTGGGAGCTCTTTCAATCTGTTTTTCTCCTAATCCTTGAAAGGAACTATAGAAAAGATTAATTTTCTATATCAAGTTTCATTCATTGAAAGGATTTGGAAGATAAAAAACCATAAGTTATGCAAGCATAGACACAATGTGGCCAAAAGGGTTAAAGGACTGAAGAAGACTTGGAAATTCTCACAAATGGGGACCAGATATTTGTTGACATTTTAAAAACACACAGTCTCCTCCACTTACCTTTTTGTTACTATGAATTTTTCAGTTGAGATCAACGAGACATTACTGAAGAGGTATTTTCTTTTCCATGGTTTCTTCTGTTTACATCATAAAATATGTGGGCAAAAGAATAAGGACACATTAATAATAGCAAGAGTAGTTCTCACCTGGTATAGATTGGCATAGCTCCACCAAAGTCAATAGATTATCTCTGGTTTACAGGAGATGAGCTTTTGTCCATCAGTGTGATTGCCTATACCCCATGATATCACAAGACCCTTTACAGACAATGTCATGCTGCTCAATATTGTGTCTACGCAAGGCTGTGCTAGGTCAAATGCTGTAGTGAAAGGTCTGCCAATGTAGAATCAGGCCTACTCTATACATCAGAGCATTGAAATCTCAGGAGGAAAGAGCTGCATATCTAAGAATGAAAAAATAGATGGCAATAGCACTGGTCAGTAACTGTGAGGTACAACAGAAGTGGTCAAGCTCATGAAGAAAGGTCTTCAACATAGGGATTATGTGAAACTGGATGACATCCAGGATGAAACAAAATCCATCTTATTTGTGTGCAATCTTGCATTAAAATCAGACAAAAATGAAGGATGTAGAGGAAACTGGAGCTCCATTGCAGTTTTGCTATAACAGATAGGTCACATCATGCCTATTCAGTCCAGTCTGGTTCCTTCTCTGCCATGACTCACTTGTGCATGCTCATGAAGGGGTGCTGAATTTGGCAGGCAAAACACAGACACAGTCATATCACGTTTTGTAAATCCTGTTGGCTCAGTTTAATCTGCATCCAAAAATATTGCTTATGTGATGAAAGGGATGGGCTGAGCAGTGGAGAGACATTTCCGTGCCCAAAGTGACTGCTCTCATCACCATTATCTTGAGCACCTCAATTCATACCTTTTGTCCACTACTCACTGTGGACTGATGGCCTCTTTTCCTAAGGGCAGGAAATTATAACAGCGGCAAAGAGAGCCAAATTGAGGGAAGTTATGCCTCTTCTATTCAGACACTGAGCAATTTGGGAGCAGCGTGGCTGCTGGATGTTTCCCACCACAGTCACTTGGAGCAGTGTGGCAAGAAAGATGTGGGGAAACATTGGCTGAGCCAAACCCCTAGGTTACATAGATTAAAACTGGCCCTCTGGCTCACGGCTGAGAAATCTGCTTTAAACACCGCGAGCTAGTCCCAACGTAATGACATCATGGCAGGAGAGCGCAGAAAGAAAAAGCCTGATAGCAAACCTGGAGCATTATTCTGCTCTAGGATGGGATTTAGCTTGAGATGCTGTAACGCGGTCCTACGACATATAGCTTTTTCTGTGGGACCTCTTTTTCACAGAATGTCCACCGTTTGGCAAGATTCTTGCTTCAAAGGCAATGATGTAAGATGACTTCAGAAAGAGGGGACTTAAGCCTGAGTTGGTAGCTTCTAAAAATAATTATATCTTCATAATTTACTTAAATACTTATTGTATGATACTTATTACATAATTATTGTATTTTTATAATTTATTGTCTACCTGGGTGACTTGTTATCTGGGTATCTTTTATCTTCCTTCATTTCATTTTGCCCTGTTCACCCAAGCCTTTTTATTCTGTTTTGTTATTCCTTAGAAAGATATATCACTGATGATGCCCTGCCACTGAATACGTCTTTAACTGATGTATATTTAATATCCTTTTTCTAAACTCTCTTGATTTACTGTCTCTTTTTATCCCCTGTGATAATAACTAGTCAATGTATTACCTTGAGATCTTTCTGCCAAAGTTTCCTCTTTCCCTTTTCACGAACCTAAGTGTATGTTGGCCAACGGCCAAGTAATTTTCCATATCAGCAACCTCTCTGCTTGCGTGCAGTCAGGAGAGATGTGCCTCTTGTAAAGTCTGCTTTTCTCTAAAATGCAGAGTTCTTGTACTCTGAAAAATCCCCAAACTTTCCATTTAAAATTAGCTGGTCAACCACGTGCTGGCTTCTTGCTTTTGATTTCATTATTTTCATGCACCTTTGTTCAGAATTCTCTACTACTACTTAGCACCACTTAATACCAAAGTATATGCTTTATACTAAAATTGTGCTCACTAAACTCAAGGGTAAATTCATGAGATCAGGTATCATGAAGATGAAGAGCGGTAAAATTTTATTCCAACTGATATGAATTTGACACTACTCTTGGAAGCTGTTGAATATAGATTAGTGAGCTAAAGTTAATGGATGATTTTGTTGCTGTGGTCCATGATCCGGAGAACCAGGGATGAAATCAGGAGCTAACACTAGTTTGACCTGAGAAAGATGAGAATCGGTTGGTAAATTCACAAAATAAAAGTCCAAATGTAGATTCTGTAACTGTAAGATGGTTTGATGCATTTAGATCAAAGTATTGGCATACATCAATATATAAAATAAAGCAGAATTTGGCTCTATGTGGTAGATTTTTTTATTATTTTTTTAAGCCTAAGCCTCTATTAGTCCATGAAACAGCAAGGCACAGGATTGAGCACTGTCAACACTGTTTAATTGGTAGCACACTCCTGGGTAGTTTTTGGCCCATGCTAACTAGCACTTTTCCCCAGCAATGCGCTGCAAAGGGATATTCCCAACGCATAGTGCGCAAGGAGATCTCCCTCTTTTGGGGGGAAAAAATGGACCAATCCTGAATCACTTTTTTTCAGGACCAGAGAAATGGATCATGATATAGATGTAGCTGATATAGATCACAGGCAATATTGCTGTGAAACACATCCTCTACAAACCTGGAAGAGCTGATAATGAATCAAATCCAGGCATTTTTCAGCACTGAGCTAAAGCCTCATTTATGGAAGGTGCACTTACAACAGACATAACTTCTTTGTGATTCAGGCACTGAAAAGAAAATGCTGAAATTACCTGTGCCACCTTAATTCATTCTTTACAAATTAAATCTTTACAAATTAAATCTTTACAAATTAAATCTCACTCTGTGAGAGTGGTAGAGTACTGGAACAAGCTGCCCAGAGAGGTGGCGGAGTCTCCTCTGGAGACATTCAAAACCCACCTGGACACGTTCCTGTGCAACCTGCTCTGGGTGGACCTGCTTTGGCAGGGGGGTTGGACTAGATGATCTCCAGAGGTCCCTTCCAACCTCATATGATTCTATGATTCTGTGATTCTAAATAAACCCTCCCCCAAAAGAGATGTGAGCAAATTTGGGGTAGGGGAAAGAGGATATGTAAAGGGTTAAAGCAAATGTATTAGGATGACACATTTGAAAAGGTCCTGTGTGCTCTGTTGTAGGTAATTCTTGAGCATGCACAGCAACAAAAGGAGACAGAAGGCAGCAGTGGAAATCTAGGTGAAAACATGTGTAGTGGGAAGGGACTTTTGGCACATAATAGACAACACGTAAAGGTCACGCAGTCTTGTGTGGGTGGTGGAAGACACCACAGAGACTAGCACCCCCACAGAGGTAGAAGGGTGATATTTATCACTAGACTATGTGAGTACCAAAACAAAGACACAAAAGGAGACAAAGGGGATTGACTATTTCAGAAGATAAAACCAAGTGCAGAACCGAGGAAGAAGGGACCAGAGGTGGGAGTTTCAAGGTGCCTTTAAAATAAACAGGGAAACCTCTTCAGTGGAGGGACATCAAGGACCTCTGGTGGTGTGGCTACAATGGTAGATAAAGGATATGGTAGGTATCACCTTTTGTCTCTTGGTGCAAAGTTAAAATCTGTTTCCTTGAGAATATTGGATAGGACCTCACTGGATTTTAAATGCACCATATTAAAATACCTGTAAGGTATGTGATGAAGTATTCATTGGCCTCCTTACAGAAGACCCTTCAATTTTAGTTAATCTACTGTGAAGCATCAGATAGATTTTAATCACTGCTGAGTGAGCGATGGAGACAATAATACTCTAATATAAACGGAACTCAGGCCCAGTTTTGTGTACAATTATTTTTGATGGGGTTAAACAGAAATCAGAACCTGACCCAAATGGTGCTCAAAGCTCAAAGTTCATGTGTTAAGGGACAAGTCTTTCATGTGTTGCATGAACTGAGAAATGCCACAGTATAGCACACAGCCTCTACCCATTTTTCAATTCAGCTCCGGTCTTGGACTGTCCCATTGGCGAGGCAGTACCTGTGGCACAGGGACTGAGCTCATAGCCTGCATCTAGTGACCACCTACCAGCCTTATGGGTCCTTTCTGCCAACCTAGACAGTGCACTGAAGCCCAAGGGTGAATACAACATGAAATTGTGTGTAAGTCTGAAATACCATATTGTTACATTAGGTAACCTGTCTCTTGGCTCCTCTCTTATAATAGTGGGGAAATTCCTTTTGAAGTCAGGACAAGTCCCCTCTGAGCTTCAGTGAAGAAGAGCTCTCTGGTTATCTGAAGGCATGTCCCAGCAGGAAGTGAGCTACAGGTTGATATCCCTCAATGGGACATTGGCCTTGAAAATTTAGACAGAAATGTTGATACTTATGTTGCTGAGCTCTCACCACTCTGAAGCAGCAGAAGGCTTATGGGTCATGGGTTTCACAGCCTGTATAACATTTTCAAATACAACAAGTTGTTAGGGTGTTTTTTGGTTTGTTGGTTTTTGTTTTGCTTTGTTGGGGTTTTTTTGAGGTGTGTGTCTTGTCCCCCTCCCCCCCTCCTCCCCCACCTTTAACCAATTCAAGTTTTGGTTTTCAACCTTTTAACTCTAAAGGAGGACTGTCTTCCTCAAGGCATCTTCAAAGGACATTTCCAGCAAAGACCAAGTTCATTAACTAATATATACTGAGAAATCTCTAATGTCTTTTATGGAGCTACCAGCCATATAGCCCAGAAGGAACAGGCACTAGAGATTTCTGAGTCCAAAGCATTAACCAAGATGCAAGTCCTGTGGCTATTGCAGAGGAAATAATATTAATAAAATTATTTCAGAAAACTCTGGATTCCTTCCAGTCAGTCAGATTTTTTATTATGTTTAAATACTCATGTCAGGGTCTCATTTACTGCAGACTTTTAGGAGAGCAAGGGGCATTCCTGAATGTCCCGTTCTGTATTTTTCCATTCTGTATTTGATTTCATTCCATCAAGAGACAGACTGTTTTCCACAAATGTAAGTCTACTGCCACTTTTCTACAATGCTGTGTTTCTTTTCCCCCTTCTAAATAACAAGAGTTTCTACCCTCTATTTTGAGACTTTTATGAGGCAGTCTGAAGGACTACCTGGAAGAGCAAGTTGGTAACGTTGTTAGGTGGGGCATTGAAGCAGAGGGAGGTAACCAGAATCACCCAACAGTCAACCCCTAAAGTAAAACTGAGGACAGGATCCAAACTCTGAAATCTCAGGGCAATGAGCAAGCACAAGTCTCACCTGAGCTCAAAGCCAAGGGGAGGCTAGTTTTTGTGGTGTTTTACTTGAACAGTGTGTTTTGGACAGAAGCTGATTCTTCAGGTTACTAGTTCTCTCTAATAGTATAAGAAATTGTTGGAATTTAGAGTCCCCCTGCTAAGTCAATGTACAGATTATAATGCATATGTATATGTGCGTTTTAAGCTGGATGAGTCACTAGAGACTCTCAAATGTAGTTGCAGAAGCTGTTTCTTTCAGTCCTCAGACTGTGGGAAGAGGATGTCCTGTGATGTAAACTGGTGAATGGATGGGTCCTTTTTTTGTCTGATCCCATGCAAAGACTGGGGACCCATTTCCACTTCATATAACACAATGCAGAAACTCATCTTTGAAGCCATGCCATTCACATTGAATCTTTTGGGAGCTGAAGAGTTGTTGTTTCCCTCCTTGGATTTCTGCACCATGAAACTGTGGATAGAGACATCCTTCTTAAAACAATATGAAGTCTACAGGTTAAAAAGCCCTGCATATGAAAGATAAAGATTTCAACTGTGTGGATTCCAGTACTCTTAAATCTATGTATTCCCATTTCAGGACCATCTTTTTCTTACATAGCAGAGACAGACAGAAGAAATTACTGCCATTGTGTGGAGAATTCCAGCATTTTAAAAATTGTTTTGTTAATTAGAAGTTGTGATATTTCATGGAATGGAAATTCTAAGATGCTTTAAGAGAAACATACTTATCAAAAGGGAGGTCATTAGCCTGAACTACTTGGCACAGGTGGGGACTCAGCTGGCCTGAGGTATTTAGTCCTGACCACCACTCTTTAAAAAAAGTAATAAACCATTTGGAAAGCATCCAGAGGAGAGTAACACGAAGGACAAGAGGTTTAAGAAAACATGACCTATAATGAAAAGTTGAAGGAATGGAGTTTGTTTAGTCTAGAAAAGCAGTGAAGGAAGGGAGGCATGATAAGAGCCTTCAAACTTATAATAGGTTTTTTAAAAGAGGACAGTGATCAATTGTTCTCTGTGTCCACTGCTGGTAGGACAAGAAGAAATGGGCTTAATTTGCAATGAGAAGAGTTTTAGCTTAGTTATCACAAAATCCTTCTAACTCTTCAGATAGGAACAGCACAACCTCGATAGGCTGCAGAATCATTACTGGGCATTTGTTAAAGCAGGTTAGAGATATATCTGTAAAAGATGATTTGGAAATATTTGATGTGATATCGGAGCAATGGGTCAGGTTGGAAGTCCACTTGAAGTCCTTACCACTTTACTCTCCCATCCCGCTGTAAAGTGCTTTATCTTGGTAATGCCCACATATTGTCATACAAATTACAGACTATGTAAAAACAGTACTTTTGTGTACTGTCATTCTAATGAATGAAGAAGGTCCAAAAAAGAAAAAAAAAGCAACAAAAAACGTCCAAACAAAGCAAAGAGAGAAGGTCAAAATAAATATTCCATTTCCTCTTAAAATTTTTTTGAAACATTGCCAACAAGAATATTATCACAGTTGACTGGCTCCCAAGAAACATCTTGATTTTGATAAATCGGCTTTTTGTGATAGAAAGGTGTATAATCTAAAGAATATTAACCAACACTATTGCATCAGGAGGGCTGATGGGCCTTTAAAACCCTGATGGGTTTTACTCTACCTATGTATTTATTTTTAGCAAAACTTCACTTCCCACATGGTGGATTTGGGTTGTAAAATGATATTTATAGTACAGTACTTCAGAGTTTATGAAGGGCTGTTCTTGCAGGGCAGTATCTGTGGACAGATGAGGAGGATACTCTGCACTTCTGTTGGAGTTTCAAAGCTGAAGATAATGAAAGCCTGGCAGCAGCTGAAGGAAGCTGAGCAGCTAAAGAAAACCAACAAAGTTATCATCTCTCTAAGTGGGATTTAATGTGTGAGGGGTGATCCAGGCTCTGATAATTTCTGTATGCTTGGAAAAAAAAAAAAAAAGGCCAAAAAGTTGTGGAGAATAAAGGCCTAATTATCTCTGTCTTCTAAGCCTCGCTGCAAGTTCCATGGAAATTCCTTTTGGGTCAGGGAAGCGCAGCTACTTAGTAATCTGTGGGGAGATGTCATCCTGTAATCACCTGATATATGTTTACCAACAGTTCTCATTAAATTTACCTTAATTAAGAAGCAGTTACCTTGTATTTAGGGCCCTGTGATTTTTATTGACACTTTCTGAGAGTGAAAGTTGCTCTAGCTTGTAGAAGCAGATGTGCCCCAGTTCAAACCTTTAATATTGGCATGGGGGTGAAAGATGGACCTGATGGACCAAGCCTTCCTGTATGTCTTGAGATTCTCAGATCTTTGATGACATGAGTAGCAGCAAGTGAGGTAGGTACATATGGCTTATACAGAGACCCTTCTGGAGAAACTATTTTATTTCTTTTGACTACAGTAAAAAATTCCAAGTGTGGCTGAATGTTGGATGTATAACTCCCAAAGCAAATAATTCATAATGAATGCCCTATCCCATTTTAATTCATTCTGTGTTGTCTCTATATGGCAGAATGTCTAGAGGCCAAATACTGTTCTCCATAATGTTGGTGCAATCCCATTGATACATTGATTTCAGGAGGTCACACCAGATTATCATAATGGCTCCTTCAGGCCGTAAAAATCTATGAATACGAAAGCATTGGAGAGCAAGTTGAGAAGAATGCAGAAAACTTAACTTTGTATTTTTTTTTGTGTGGAGTAGACAGGGGAGTATGAGGGACTGTAATGTAATAGGCAGAAGGCCTTTTGATCATGAATGTGAACACTTTTCAGGTTGGTACCTGTCAAAAGCTGCTACTATTTGATGGCTCTAGAGAAGTTTATGTGGATACAGCTGGTGGTCTCTGTACAGTTCCTTGGGGCTAAAAGTTTAGTGAGGTCAATAAAGAGGCTTCATTGATTTCAACATATCTCAAATCTGGCCCTCAGTGGATAAGTGTTCAGAACAACATCAAACTGACCACTGTATGATGCCTCCTGCATTCAATTTAATCCTTGCATTTTCTCCAGTCCAAAACAATATCTTCTTTGAAACACAGGGAGAAACAATGACACCTTTTTAAAAATGGACTTTCGAATGGATACCACTGTAATAAAAGGTTAACACCCTCTAAAAGCAAATGTTGCAGTGAGAACTGATTGAATTTCCTCCATAAAAGTCTCTTAAATACCCACATCCCTTCCCCAGGGAAAAGTTTTCCATAAACAGGCAACATTCTTTTGTTGTTATTGTTGTACTTTTAACAGTCTTGTACAGTATCTTGTCAAGATGTCATCAATACAATTGCTTTGACATTTTTAGTGCAGCATTTGGAAAGCAGATTGGGTTTTTTAGTCTGGCAAGCCAATATAAGTCAGCCTCCGATACTTAATTTCTCTATGAGATCGTTCACTTCCATTATAAACAGATCCAGCAGTTGAGAGATAAATTTCTTGGTAACAGTTTGGACTTTTTTATGAACCACCTGCAAGTTTTCTGCAAACAACATGTTTTATGGGAGCTCAAGGCAATGTTCACCCATCAAGACCTGACAGTAAGAAGTGGATGAATGAGGCCTTATCTCAGCCACACATGTAACCTTCTGTGTCCCCTGGCTTGACCTCCCTCTGCACTCATTTATGAAAATGATTCATCTTTAAAGAGCTTCCTCACTCTGCCTGGAGGCTGTAGATCTTTCTGCACTGGACTTGTGTAGGCTGAGGTTATAAACTTCAGCATGGAAGGCATACAGAGGGGCTTAATTTTGAACATTAGGGGAAAAAAAGAATGTGTACACTGTGTACACATTTAAAGAGGCAGATAAAAATACAGACAGTAAAAAAAATAATCTCTTTTTGTGAATATAGAGAATTTTTAAAAGGAGTGGATCTGTTTTATTGACATCGTGTTAGATTTTTGTTTAAGATCAAAATAAATTTTGAAAGCTATTTGTTCTCATTATTTATGCTTCTTGCTTGATGTGTTCTTTATGGAGAATAATAAATACAAAATAATGCACTTCTAATCAATATCACTTCCTGGCTCTCAGACATTCACTCTAGAATGTACCCCAGTTTCAGCAACTGGGGACAGGGAGGAAAGCACAGTCTTTCAAGACAAAATAAATAAAAAAAGTTTTTCTTTTTATTTGTGTAAATAATAATTTTAAAAGTCAGCCAAATAGCATTCTGGTGGATTTTTAGCAGTATTTAAATTTCTGCAATACTAAACTTTAATATGTTAGTGAAAAACTTCACCACATCTCAAATTTATTTTTGCCCTTTTACTGATACTGTTCTCAGCAAACCTGAACATCTGAGACTTAGCAGCAAAAATAACATTTAAAAAATAAAAGCTGGGGTCAGCTTTTGAGTTAAGCTATGTGTTCAAGTTAGAGGTAGAATACTTTTCATATTAGTTTAGGATTTCTCTCCTTTATATAGCCAAACTACCCAAACAGTAATCTGAAATGCTTAATCATCCATGGAGGGCTAAAAACTCTTCACCTACACTAGGAGATCATTTAAGCCCGAGTGCATTTATTGAGTGAAGCAGAAGCTGGGTTAGAGACTGATTCCACTTCCCTTGGAGGTGAAACCCATTCTTTAGGGCAGGGCATGCATGAGCAAAAACTTCCTTCAGTAGAGATGGCTCCTGCATAGTGTCCTTTTACCGCTTTCTTTCTGGAGGCTCAGGCAAACCTTCCCATTAATAGCTCAAGAGAGGGACACAGAGTCCAAGAGTCTAAACATGAAAACTCTTGAGCTGTGTCCTCAGAAAGACATAGGTGGGGACAGATGCAAACTGGTCATGGTCATATGGATGGAACTTCTCTGTGGGAATACTTATCTTCAGGTTAGGTAGATCAGCATCCAACTCATCCATGATGCTGGGTTAACCAAATCCCTGGAGATCTTGCTGAGTTTGTTGTGAGATACTGGACATGGGCCTGAGAGGAAAACACCATCACAGAAAGTGTCTGCCCTCATTGACTTCATGTTCAAAATGATAATTGTCCTCAACACAAACATGTACTCCATGAAACAAGAAAACAGTGGTTAGACTCACAGCCTAGTGTCAAGGAGCTTTTAAAGGAAAAATATAAAGATTACAGGAGTATTATAGTTATCTCCTTGTCAGGTAATATAAATCCTAGAAATTCACAGTTTATGTTTAAAAAAAAATAATCCTGACATCCTCCAGTATGGAAAAGAAGTTTCCCCATACAACCTCTGCTCTGAAGTGATGCAGAACTAAACATGCCATTCTGGTTAAGTGTTTACTGTTCTAGAGTAAATAGGACACGCAACATATCCATGTGTGCTGCAGCACTTTCTAGCTCACAAGACGTCACAGCCAGTTGTAACACTAATACCTTTCACCAGCTGATCATCTCAACCCCCACCCTACATGACTAGTTTTTTATAGATCTTGATATAATTGTAGGCACATTAAATCCCATTGGTTCTGGTGAGAGCATTGGCTGGTAGCTCAGAGAGATTTTCTTACTCTCCCTTGATTATCTCTCATTGTATTTATATAGTGCACTTCTAACCCCTGTAATCCTTCAGGCTGAGTGTTTTTAAGTCAACAAACTATGTTCAGACATGTTATATTGATGTAGCACTAAGGACACCTGAAAAATAACTCATAGGATTGTGTAGGATAGTGTGTTGGACTGAAGAGAGGTGATCTGAGGTCCTGCAAACGCTATGACCACATTAATGTCAACTCTATTCTGGTTCTCAGCAGAGCAGGGTCAACTAGATGTGGACACTCTCTTCTCTGACTCTTAGACAGCCCTTTTGTTTCCTGTTTTGAAGTAGACTCTCTGATCATCCAAGTAGCCCTTCTCTATAAATCATTTAACCTATAGTCATGATTCAAAACATAGGGTGATTATAGTTACATACATCCAGAATTTCCAAGTGAAGTTGTCCTTAAATATACAATGCAAGCTATTTTTCCCAACACCATAAATCACTGAGAACCCTTAATATTTTTTGTTGAAATCTATTGAAGCTGAAGATACTATAGGCA
The DNA here is from genome assembly GCA_004320125.1 of Scolopax mira. Taxonomy (NCBI): domain Eukaryota; kingdom Metazoa; phylum Chordata; class Aves; order Charadriiformes; family Scolopacidae; genus Scolopax; species Scolopax mira. The sequence continues at coordinate 212,482 of BJBW01000016.1, forward strand.
GGGTTTGCTGCTGTGATTTTTTTTGGGTTTGTGTTTTTGCAAAATCATTCCTGAATGTAAATCTCAGCTTCTTCTTGATGAGTCTGCAAATAGCATCAGTTGACCACGGGATGCCTGTGTTTACAGTACTTGACTGGGCATATTTAATATGCTTAAGAGGGGGGAACATTGGACACATTTGATTCAACCAGTCCCTGGAAGAGCTGCATGTAGTTTCAGGGAGGCAGGGAAAGAGACAGACAACAGATGACAGAGCTCTCATCTGTAAAAGATAATCAACAGCATGCCTGCAGAACAAGAAGGTTGCCAGCTTTAGCAGATCAAATGTATCTGAGTTGTGTTAAATAAACTAAACTGACTCAGAGAGGCTGCAGATATTAAAGATCCTGGATACAAATGAATAAGGATTAAAGCTCCTATTCTATTCTATTATTTTCTGTCCTAATCTATTCTAGCTCTTCTGTTGCTAGTGTGGTATCAGATATCCACATCTACCAGAGGAACTTACATATAACAGCATTGAATTTAGTACCTTCTAGTTCTTAGGAGCTTTGTTGGTTTTGCCCAATTTAGGAAAGTAAGCTTCTTATGCAACACGTGGGGCACCAGGTACTTCTGACAGGGTTTAGCATGTGACAGCACAAGGCAAAAGCCCAGTTTGATAGCAGAAAAGCCAAAATTAGGTGTGACGCTTTGTTTTCTTTTCTTCTTAGGAAGCCAGGTGCCCAGCTCTACCCTTGAGACAGATTCCATCTTTCATTTAGGTTTCATAGACCACTTGGACTATGTCTCCAGCAGCCAATTGAAATACTCACTTGGTATCTTGGAGACACTTTTTCAGATCTTCCCAATCTTACTGGAAGAGATCTGTGTCTCCCACTTAAATGGATTAAAAGTGAAAATACAGAGTTGTTCTGTTTTGTTTCAACATTTTATCCAAAGGTGGAACACAGAAGATACTGATGACCAGAGCAATCTCCGCATTTTTAGCTTCACTGTTTTCTCAAGAGGTGAAAAACCTAAGTTCAGCTCCATTGTTGCCCACTGAAAAACTGAGGTTTTGAACTGGGGTCATTCCTAGACCTGCTACACATTTAATTGTCAACTACTGAGATTACTTGCCCAGAGCAGGTTTTCTTCTGAAGAGCAGAAGATAACTGAATGACTTCTATATCTTGCTGCTTCTAGGTGCTGATTTCCTCTCAAGAAATAAGCAATTGAGATCTAGGTTTGTGCCTAGAGCACTAGAGCATCAATAAATTTGTGAGTGACTTGCAACACTGTAAGAAGAAACCCTCTCTGTTCCAGGATTGGGATTGGGCTGCCCAGTGGCTGATTTCAGTACTTGCAAACCGGCATGCAAAGAGCTTGTGATGCACCCCTCATTTCATGTTTCCCACTATCAATCCTCTGAGTGATGGTTGGCAGCGGGAATGACATGACAGAAAGGACAACAGCCACGGGGCCTTTTTTTGGGCACAGGGATATTTTCTGGCCGTTTTACCTTTCACAGAATATCAGACTTGAACCATAGGAAGAACCTGGATGGCCACTGAATTAATTTCCTGTGCCCGACTGCCACACAGGCTGGGGGTTTTCACCCTATTTTGTTTAGATAGTTGCCTCTGATCATCTAAACTTTCTTATTTATTGGCATGCTGCCAGCATGCCAGTGGCAAGACAACTCCCTCCAGGAGTTCCCATCATTTGGAGCACAGCTTCCTCCCTCTCCACCTACTGCAGCTATTAGGCACATTCAATATACACCCAGGCATGCATGCACTAAAATACCTAGGTGAACCCAGGAGCAGCCAAAACCAAAACAGGCCTCCAAATAATAATACCTGTGGAGCCTGAAGAGTTGCCTTCCTTGCCCAAAAGGCTTTTTAGGGGTGCTAGGAAGGGAGGGGAATAGCTTTTGAAACCTCAGGTTAAATCCTGCAGTGGAGTTTTTCATTGTGCCTCCACAATTTTGGGGTGGAATACCTGCAATGGGCCTGAAGCTAAGCTTCCTCTTCAGCTGCTAGATCCCACAGGAGGGGGGGTGTACATCACTCAACCAGACTTAATTTTGCAGTAGCTCTCTGACTCTCTACCACCAAAGTGTTAATTTAGCCCACAAAAATGGGTAAGCCTGCAGGACCAAGGGGTTGGCTAACAAGGCTTTTAGTCTGTACAGATGCAGGAGTACTCCGGTGCAGGACAGGACTTGTTCCTTGCATTAACTCTCCTCAAACCCAGCTGCTAGGAATTGGTAGGAGTAAGGGGGGATATTTTTCCCTCTAAGGCTTGTTCAAATGGAGGGGCTATCAGGTAGAGCAACAGGCAGGATGGAGGCACTTTTCTCTGACTTTTCTTCACTTTTCCTCTTTACCAGGCAAACTTCTAGTTTGGGAGGCACTGGTAGGCTTGCCAAGTGCCAGAAGTAACCAGAATAAAAAAACTTGGGGGATTTCCCAGACAATTTTCACGTAGCCAAGCGTCCCAAATGATGTGTGTTTCTACTTCTGAGTCACTAAATATTTAGGACTGGGGTGGTAATTTGGACAGCCCATTTGCCCAGAGAGGTAAAGAACCGAGAGAGGCACCCCATTTCTTTGCACAAGCCTACCCATATCACCAACTGGAGCACAAGGAGAAGAGATGCCTTTGAAAGGCCACTGTACTCTCCTCTGACAGAGGCAGCCAGCAAGCTTCAATTTTCTGTACCTTCCAGGCAGAAAATCAGGAAGGTAAACTGACTGAAAATAAAAGTATTTAGCAATACACCCGTTTTCAGATTACTGCTCTAATTCGGAGAAAACAAATTAAATTAATGGTATGTCTACCAGTGTCCATAACTTAATCTGCTCACTGAATAAGACAGCTGTATGAAATAAGAACATAAAAAGAGTTGTGCCAGCTATACAAGCATCTGTCTAACACATCTACCTCTTCCTGACAAGGGCCAACAATGAATACCTGCTTGGGGAAAACTAAAATAGTAAAGTGAGACTTCCTCAGAGCACTCTCTCAACATCTTGAGATTTGCATTTCAGCATCTTCCGGAGCCAGAGGTACTGTCTTTGTATTTAATAGCACTTGGAGAATTATTCTTTCATGAACTTGTCCAGTCCTTTTTGAACCCATGCAAATTTACAGCATCCACAACATCCTGTGGCAAGGAGTTCCACAGCTTAATTATACATTGCATGAAGAATCATTTCCCTTTGTTTGTTTTGAACTTGTCTCCTCCATGTTTCATTTGATGTCCCCTTGCTCTTGTTTTGGAAGAGACAGAAAACAATTGCTCTTAATTTCCATGGCTCTTTGATTTCATAGACCTCTGTCATCTACTCCTCATTCACAATCTGGTCCTTAATGAGCAATCTAAGGCTATCACACTAACTCTTGATTGCTTAAAAATTTTCTTCCCACCTATATGGGAATCTACACTGAACAGATAGAAGTGAAAGGGTTTTTAGAATGAGGAAGAATAAAATGTCTGGGTGGATTTGTAATATCAGTAACCATCACCATTTACAGGGAACAATCTTTGATCTGCGGGTACTTGGGAAACTCCACTCAACCTGTCTGAAGAATTATGAAGGAGTTCCCTGTCTTGCAAGTATGCTGCAAAAGCAATCAGGGGATAACACCACTTCTAAATCTGCTTATCAAAACCACTATCAGGAAGAGATGACAAAAATATACTATATGTTTACCGAAAGATCAGTTCTCTTTGTTAACTTTTGGTTCAAATTATATAGCCAGTAGACACTTAACATGTTATCTCCTGGAGATATCAGTGATACTGTACTACAACATTACAGAGAGCTTTATAGACTAGTGACAAGAAGCTGAGAGTTTCTCAACTGACATATAATTATCTAATGTGCTTGATGTGCCAAAAATTGCTACTCTGCATGGGTGAACTGAAAGCACAGAAAGAGAAAGAGAAAATACCTGAAGTATTTGACAGGAAGAAGGAAAAAGTAATCTTTATAGCAGAGATTGTTTCTTAGAAAAATACCTATGGAAAATAATAAATCACTATCACAACGTAATTTTAATAATAAACTTAAGTTAAATCACTAGAAGTACTCATCATCTTATATTATGTACTTAATTACCTTGCTTGATAAAGGTCTGGCTGTTTCTCTTTCAGAAAACCAGCCTATTCATTTATTTTGATGCTCACAATCTATAAAGAACTTCTGACAATAAAAGTTGATCCTATGTCTAAACAATTTCGGGCTCTGGAGTCTTTGGTGGAGCTCTAGATAGAGAACACATAAAACATTCAGCTTTGGGGTCAGTCATCCAAGTGATTTAACTAATTGCTAGTCTGTGTGTTTAAGCAGTTGTGTTTGCAACATCAAATGATTGCGTATTCCTGCCTGGCTTATGTGATTTGCTCATAGGCTACCTCAATCTGATTAATTGCTAACCTGAAAATTTAGCAAGATTGCAATAAATAGTTGCAGATTTTTACAGGAAGGTGGAGGAAGGAAAGGAAGGATACAACATTTCTTTCTTAAAGATCTGAACTTATCTTTACTTAGCTAAATTAAGAATAAGTATTCAAGAAAAGTGAAGATGGGTAGGTAGTTTATCTCTTTTCTTCAAATTATTATCTTTTTTTCACAACACATTTGAACCCAGTCACTGATAGAGGAAAAATTGTATTCTATATAAACCAAAAGGTCGATCCAGGACGTCAGTATTTAGAGTCCTGCAGGAGACTGACCTTTGTCTTAATGATCATCAGTTTAGAGTCAATATGACACTCAGATTCTCCAAGGTTTTCAGACATCTATATCTGTTTAATTTGCACACCTAAATACATTCTGAGATCTGGGCTGAAATATCATGGGTTATTTTAAAGGAAAAACACCACCTAATTTTTTTAAACTGAACTCAAGTGATCCAAAATCCAAAATTTAAATCAAAACCTGTCATGTCATGGCAAATCATTGCAGAGGTGCACATTATTTGATATGCTTGGAAGCATGTTCATCTGTAATTCTGCTTCTATTAAGGGATCTTTCTCTTTAATTTTGTTACAACATACTGTCCTTACTTCTCATTTAGCACAGTTTATTCATGTAGTAGAGACATATACAAGAACTTGACATGGCTTCTCTACTGTTAGTGTGAGACAACTGTCCACTATCCTGGATTTCCCTATTCTTGCCTTGGCCTGCCCCTCCGTCTGTATCCAGAAGGAATGACTTCTTTTCAGTGTCTTGTGTCTTCTGTTTGGTTGTGAGCTTTCTGGAGCAGACACTTCCTTTTTGTTCTGTGTTTCTTTGTTCTTTTGTGCAGTACCCAGTGTTCCGAGACCAGTTTTGGGTTTTGACATGCTTAAGTTTGGTAGGACTCCTAGAACTCTAAGTATACAACTACTAAGCATTACATACATACAAATAATAAATAATAATGCCAATAAGAACATCTGGGTCCATAGAACTTGCTCATCATTCCATGCTGGTGAAAAAGAGCTTTAACTCTCCAGCATCTCAAGATACAATCCTGCTTGTCCATGTCTGATTCCTCACGCTGACACTTCAATGGGACAGTCCCGTTTTTATTTTTATTTTCCTCGGACACATAAGATTCTAGAAAATTGAGCTCAGTGATTTTTCTCATGTTTCTCCAGATGTTTATCTGTCTTTTACTCATTTCAGTAAAATTTCTGTGCTCAAATCAGTTGTGGGCAAAATTATATGTTTTTACCTTGCAGATTAAAATGAATCAACTTCTTGCTCTGCTTATTAGGCAAGAAAAAAAGAGGGAAAACCAGATCACATTTTGAACTGCAACTTTTCCCTTAATTACAACTTGAGAATGAAAATAAATTCAGCTGCTAGGCAAACAATTATCTTTCTGTGAAATTCTTTATCTTCATTAGTGTTAATGTACTTTCTGTATGTCAGACCACCAGCTTTTCAGAAATTCCATAAAAGTATTTCTTAAGGGCCCAGCTCTACCCAGCCTTTAGCTGGGTGAGCTGGAGGGAGCAAGGTAGACCTACTAGTTACATGATGCAATTGCTAGACAGAACTGCAGTTAATATCCTTTAGGGCCAACATACCTCCTAGGAATCACAGAAAAAAATATATAAGTAGAAGCATTGTCGCATAGTAGGCTGGAAGAGAAGGAATCTGAGACAGCTCTCATTCCTATTTTGGCAAAGGGTCTTCAAGAATTTAGGGTGGTCTATGGCTTACACATATACCTTTATTTTCCATAGCCTCCAACATGTGATTTGCAGTGCCTCCTGGGGTTTAAGCTGACTGCTGAAAATCAGTTCTTTCACTCCAGCACAGAAATTTGGGTAAAGGATGCAGTGAAACATGAGCTTTCTATTGCCTCATGAATATCTTTTTCTGGATCCCTAACCGAATTTTTTTTTGAGAAAAGAGCCAACACGCATGTAGGGAAAATGCCCTGTGCAAGGACCATGCCGATGTTACTTTGATTTCCATGATGAGCTGGGGAGAAGGGAATTCTGGCTGCAACAGGCCAGCTATTCCACTCCAGGTGGAGTCCCTCAGAACTTCACTGCAGCACTCTGCAAAACCGTTCCTTCTTGTTTGCTCAGTAATTGCTCCTGCCATTATTTTCCATCAGGAGAGGTAATGTGACCTTTGGTATTTTGAAATAACATGATAACTATGTGCATCTTCAAAGGACAGGACTGTTGAAGAACAGCTGTGGATGGTGATGGGAACAGCCTCCCCCTAACATTCAGGCCTGGTGGAGGAACCAGAAGAACCTGCAGAGCTTGTGAGAAGCAGTGGGGAAAACTAGGAGTGGCCAGAGCAAATTCATTGTCCCCTTTCATTATATCTGAGATTGACCTTTATTAGTTGCCTGTGGGTATGGAATGGGCTGAGCTGAAGCTCTTCAGAGAGGGCAGAAGCCAAGTGCCCATGCAAAGCACAGAAAAGGAGGAGATAGGGTGAATGAGAAAACCAAAGGGAGATTGCAGTGAGTGCTAATGGTTCTCCCTTGAGGGCCATGACTAACCACTGCAGAAGCTGAGCACAGTTTTCAAAGGACTCAGCTTTCCAGCAGCTGGATAGACCAGGAAAAGATTATTACCCCTGTTTGTATGAAACAGGAATGGTGAAGCAGAAAGCATCTGAATGCCTCTGAGGATACTGGTCAGAGAAATTAAATTCTAATTATCCATCAGAATCATTGCTTAATGGAAACTGAAGGTTTCTACAAACACTAGCTTTTCTGTAGGGGGAAAAAAAAGTAATTTTCATCTGAAAACCAGACAATCCAAAATAAATATTTTGATTCTTGAAATATGAAAAGAATATTATTTCTCATTTCACTCAAAATCATTTTGAGGTAAGCTACTCAGAAAAGATAAATCTTCAGCAGAGATAGAGAAAGACAAAATCTGCTTACTTGATTTCAGGCTTCTGCTCTAATATTGAGAGCACTTGACTCAAAATACCCATGAAGGTAAAAAATAAAAATAAGTTGTTGCCCCCCAAATGATCTTGTGAAACATCACCGCTGGCAGTGATCAGTTTACTCACCAGGGCGACCACATGAAATCTTTGATTATCAAAAGTTAGGTGATTTTTATGAGAAGATGACTTACCAATGAAGGCTTTGCTCAACGAAAGGGTTCCCAAATGAATCTCTCTTCTTGTGGATGAGGATAGTTTTGTGTGCAGGACTCAAAGAAATTTTCTGATTATAGTCTAAGGGAATTCTTCATATGATCCTTATATTGATGTCTGATCCCATAGACAGTGCTCCGTGAACAAAACCTTAGACTAAGAGCAAGCTAACGCATCTCATATTCTGAATTTCTGGGTCTTAGTCCTTCAGATTCAGAGGGGTTGAAAGAGCTAAGAAAGGCTGGGGGTTTATGGAATGAGTGCACCATTTCTTACTTGAATGTAGAAAAGGGAGCTGTGGAAGATGAAAGGGACCTTGGCTCCTTCCAACATGCTCTCCTGCTTCTTTTTCCCTCCCCTCCATTCATTGATGTGCACTGATGCAGCGGGAACAGGGCAAAGCCTAAACAATGGCAAGATGACTGCCATTGTTTGCTGCTTAAAATCACCCACAAATAGAAGGGTAGCACTACCCAGCAGCTATAGAGCTTCCATCCCTTCTTCTGAGGCAGATGTAAGCATGGCTGGTCAATTGTGGCAGGAGTATGCCAAGGATGGCCTGGAAATTGAGCCTAAATATATAAATTAAAAAAATCCAACCAAGACAAGTGATGTTAATGCTTTAAGACAGTGCATTTAAAACAGAGGAAAAGGGCATCTAAATAAACATTTTTCTTCACTGTAAATAATTATTTGCTGTAAGTGGGACTCATTTTCAATGTAAGAAGAATTTGGTAATTCAGAGTCTCCTCAGCACTGAGGTTGCAGACACAATGCACCTGCAGCTCCCTTCAGAGCAGCTGCCATGGCCTCCAGGCATGCTCAGGCCCTCGGAGATTAGAGTTGGCCACTTTGAAGATGGAGAAGCCTCCCCTTGCTGTTCTTGCTAACGCCTCCAGCTCTGCCCTCCTTCCCCGAGGGGATGTAGCCAGGTTTGTGGTGCAAGCTGGACGTCTTGCTTGGCTATAATTATTTGCTAATGGTGATCGTAAAAAAAAAAAAGAGCATGCACCGCTCTCTCCTTGCACTTTTGTGTTGGCCTCTTTGACAGGTTTTACAAACATGAAAGAATGAAGTTTCACAAGAGCCCTGGGAGGTAAGGAACAGACCCCTGCAAAGGAACCCTCATGCTACCAGACACCAGCTAGGAAAGGTGTCAGGATGGAGGTTTGTTTCTGGGGAAAGGTAATCATTGTTTTGGGAAACCTGACAACTGTGCCGGAGGAAAGAGGCTGATGGTGCTCGTTCGTGTGTGGGCATGCTCCCCCGCTGACAGGGGAGAGCTTCCAATGTCGGCACCCGAATCCAACCATCAATCATGGGGAGGCCATGGGTAGGCAGCAAGCGCTCTGCAACCAGACAGAGGCGGCACATGATGCAATGGGCACAGGTGTGCAGCAGACACCAGGGAAAGGCAGCAGGGCTTTGCATACATAAAGCCTCTTCCCTCTGAAGTCCTCAAGGCGGTTTGCAAGCATTAATTAATTCTCACAACGCCCAGGGATGGTAGGCAAGGCAGTGTCACTGGCAAATTAATTTCATAGGTAGTTGTCTTTGATATCACACGCTCATGTGCTCACTGCATAGGATTTGACGTATTATATTATTTCCCCAACACACCTGCTGCCCTTCAGCTCTTCTATGCAGCATCCTGGATGAATTTATTATTATTTCTATTATTATTATTGCTGTTGTTACCAGCACTATTAGCATTATTATGGCAGGGCCAGTGCTATGAAGTGTATACATCCGAAGAGAAAGTCATTGCCCCAGAGAGCTCATAACCTAAGCTGACAAGATCCATATTTGTGCAAGTCCATGCTCGCACTCCAAGAATGCTGGCTGTAAAATACCTCAGTAAACCTTGTGCTAGGATTGACAAAGATTGGTCTGTCTACAGGTTGGTTTTTTTCACAGCTCTGCATTTGATCTGTCTGTGTTATGGGCTGACTGGACATGAAGATGTTCTCACCTAAAGATCTCTTGAGGTGAGGGAGCATGGTGCAGCCACCTGAGAGCCCTGTGCATTGATACTAGGTTGACATCAAGAAGAACTTGATATATACAGACTTTTGTCAATAAATAACATTCTTATAGAAAATTATCAAAATTAAGGATTTTTTTTTCCTCTTTCATTTTCAGAGTGAGCTTAAATGGTATAAAACTGGAAAATGATGCAGGTAAATTTTTATTAATAATTGAAACTAGCAGGAAATGGAATTTATCAACCAGATCTATTTGAAATTTACTAGTCTTGGGAACAGGCATATTACTGATTGGGTGTTACCAATCCAGTGACTCTGGGCATTTAATGGCATGCTTCAAGGCTTGGGTTTGTTTTTGTTTCCCCTTTCTTTTTTTCATCTGTTCCCCAGGCAGGTGATCCCAGTGAGGAGATACAGATTGCTTCCCGCAGTTGGCCTAAGGCATGCATAAAAAAATCAGCCACTTTCATTCAGTAGGATATCTGACCTCTTTATAGGTACTGATATATCAGTCCTCCCTCATATGTGACATAAATATTTATCTGCTGGATAACAGAATGCAAGTGTCACGTTTAGAGCATTACAGAGCTGACCTTCAGTTTGGAATTCACGTGTTTCTTAAGTAATTTATATTATAGGTTAACCTTACACTTTGTTTTTTCTATCTGTGCCCTGAGGAAAAACAAGCAGTCCCATGTCAGTTCCAAGCAATCTGAATTGTAACTCTCATCTCTTTGGAGATTATTCTGTTCTGTTTATTGTGCCTTGACCTTTAGAGAAGAAAGAGACTTGGTAGCATCGTATCTGTAGGATTATTTCACTAATTCTTCATACAATATTCTGAGATCTGGTAAAGGGCTGATGTTAACATACATGGCTTCCATTTAGGCCAGGTCCTTGAATTGGAGAGTTGAATTTTGACAACCTTAGTTGTTTTTCTGTCATTATAGATTGGTAGATCGTTTGTGTAGATTGCAAATAATACAGGTGTGAGTATGCTCCCTTGTGGTAAGCCATTTTGTTGTCACATCATTTACTCCATTGCTTTCAAAGTTCATCATGAAATCATTTGTTTTCTAATAAAGATTGTATCAGTCACACACTGTGATGATCTTTCAGTATGATAAGCATTTTGGCAGGGCTCAGGCAAGAAAAGGAAGTGAAGATGTTACTTTTTTTCTCACCAATAACATTGTGTTGAGAATACCCACCAAGCTCTGGAAGATCCAGGTTCAATTCCTTCTTCTGCTTAAGGGGATTTGAACTTGTCTCTCCACTTCCCTGACTGCCCTAACCACTAGGATAAAGAATATTCTAGGGCAGGGCTTTCTCAGTTCCTTATATTGAAACTATTTCACTTTGCATAGGTTAATTAAATATTCACGGGAACAGGAAGATGGTAAGGTTATGCAAATGACTATATATCTTTGTGGTATAGTCTTTCATTTGGAAGCAGAGGTCTAGCTTCCATTATCCACATCAATGAATACTTAAATGAAAAATACAGAAACATTAATGGAAGCAGGCACAGGAACCGAGGACTTCCCCTTCCAGGTAAATACACTAACCACTAAACTAGAAAGTCATTCTCACCGTGACCCAGGAAATAGTGAAATATGGTATACAAATAAAACTGCTCCAACAAGAGAACTTCAGACAGGTCTGTCTTGAAACACAGCGCTGTGAATATTCACCCATAACTTGAGACTTGGGTTCAAGTTCCTTGAGAAGAAAGATATGAGTTTTAATTACCAAGGTGTGTACTGTCCACCCCTGGTAAAAAGAAGGGCATTGACAGTATTTCTTGCTCTTGCTTGCCTGCTTAATTTTTTTTATGCCTCTTTAGGTGATCAAAGGGTTATTGTGTTGATGAATGGTGTATGTGTTCTGTACAATGTTTGTTCTGTACAATATTTGAATGTTGGCTTTTTCAGCTGAGTCGGATGGATGGTTTATTGCCTTTGCACTTGCTTCATAATAGTTACTTTCAGTGCTACTGAAAATTATATTGTTGATGACTTCATTATATGGGGGCTTTGCCAGGGAGGAAGAAACAGATAAGATGTATTCTTGATCTTACATCTTTCTGGCCTCTAAAAAGGATGTCCCATCAGAGAAGAGCAGGTACTTAATAGTGTAGTTAACCCACTGTATAAACAGTGAAGACCAGTGTGTGGGCTCACCTCTTGCCTTTTTGGACAATATGATCTTCCCACTAATTTCCATGTAAAATTCCTCATTATCAGTTCCAGTGAGACTGACTGAGCAAATGGGCCTGGGAAAATCTACTAGGTAGACCTATTAGAAGAAGTAGGAAGAAGAAAATTTAACATTGTTTTATTTGGTTTATGTGTCAAGGTTTCAGTAGCAGGGGAACTGAAAAGAAGGCTTCTGTGAAGACAGCAGAAGCTTCCCTCTTGTTCAACAAAGCCAGTTCTGGCTGTCTCCAGGATGGATCCACCATTGAACAAGCCAATCAATCAGTGACAATAGCAACATCTCTGTAATAACATATTTAAGAAAGGGTAAAAAATGCTGCACAGCATCTGGGAGAAAGAAAGTGAAAAAATGTGAGACATACAACTCTGCAGACACAAAAGTCAGTGAAGAGGGAGAGGAAGGAGGTCCTCCAGGTGCTGGAGCTGAGATTCCCCTGCAGCCCATGGTGAAGACCTCGGTGACAAATGTTGTCCCCTTGTAGCCCATGGATGACCACAGTGAAGCAGCTATCCACATTGCAGTCAAAGAAAGACCCCATACTTGTGGATGTCCCCCCAAGGAAGCTGCAGCCTGTGGAGAGCCCATACTGGAGCAGGTCCCTAACAGGAACTACAGGCTATGGAGAGGAGCCCACGAAGCAGCAGGTTTTCTTGCAGGACCTGTGAACCTTTGCGGGGACCTATGCTGGAACACTCTGTTCCTGGGTTATATGCCATCAAATGGTCCCATCCATAATGGAGCAGTTTGTAGAACTGCAGCCCATGGAAAGGACTTGTATTGAAGAAGTTAATGAAGGACAGTATCTCATGGGAAGGATGCCACTGGAGCAGGGGAAGAGTGTGAGGAGGAAGGAGCAACAGGCATGAAGAGTTATGAACTCATCACAGCTCCCATTTCTTATCCCTTTGGTGCACCACTTTGGGGTAGGAGACAGAAAAATTGTGGGAGTGAAGCTGAGCTTGGGAAAAAGGGGTGACAGTGTTTTTGGTTTTGTTATCATTTCTTACTATCCTACTCTGACTAATTGGTAATAAATTAAAATAATATTCCACAGTCAAGTCTGTTTTGCCATGACTATAATTGGTAAATATGTCCCTGTCCTTTTCTTGACTCATGAGCTTTTCATCATATTTTCTTACCCTGTCCTGTTGAGAAGGAAGAGTGATAGAGCAGCTTGGTGGGCACCTAGAAGCCAGCCAAGGTCAATCCACCACAATGCGTTTTGTCTCATCTCATTTTAAATATCTACAACAGAGTTGGTCTCATCTGAGCTAGTTATCTCAGTTTGACTGAGTGAACAGAGAGAAAAAAGACTCTCTAGGAAGTAGTTCACCTCATCCTAATGTAGACATAAATACAAAGCAGATGAAACTTATCTTTTAAGTGCTTCTTGCTCTGTTTGCTGTTAAGGAAGCCTAGAGTGTCTAGCTTAGATGTAGGTGTCTACACCATAGCTCTTAAGAGTTAAGTAAGGTGGCTACTTCTCCTGCATTTTACTATCTCATCAAGATTTAATTCTGGTCTGTGGTTCTGATTATCCTGAAGACTTGAGATGGTTCTGCATCTACCCAGTGGCAGAAAAGCTCTGTGAAGGGAAAATACTGGTTGTGTCCATAGGAGACAATTCAGAGCAGCACTTAGAGTCCCAACCTGATAACACTGTGTGGTGATACTACCCCAGATGCAGAGGCAGCACTGGTGCATCAGCCAGGCATAAGAGTCATATTAGAAGCCCTCAGGAAAGTTAATTAATTCAAACGCAGAATGGCACCGATACAATGGTATTCCAGCATGAGCACTCATCTGTGCTCTCTTCCTCCCCTCCTTTAGATACTGCAGAGGGACCAGAGGCTTTAGGATCCCTGGACCTCATTGGTAACTGAATCTCAAAGGGATCCAGGACATGAACCTCATTTCAAAATGCAGCCGTTAGTTTCCTGCATCCCATATGCTATGTTGTTGCAGAAACCTACTAGCATTCAAGAAAAGAAAAATTTAAAGGCAAGGGATGTCTTGTCCAACATCTTTATAGAATTCTTCTTCTCCATTTTAATTAATATCAGATTTATTTAATGAAAATAAAATACACTTAAATCTGGCTTTTATCCCTCTTTTTTCTCAGTCAGTAGATCACACTCCTGCATTTTCATATAGACATGTGAATAATCAGGATGTACACGAGTGATAACGCTGTTTCATCCAGCAACTTGAAGGTCCTTTCCAAAGACGTGATGTATCATTTGAGATGTTGCAAAGCTGAGTCACTGACACTCTGATGTGACTAATCTTAATGATGTGCTTTGATTCCATAATATGTCACTGTAATGTTTGACACATTTGATACATTTATTTCAACATTCTAGTATACTTTCTGTTCTCACGGCGAAACTACTAATTGGGAAGATAAATAGTCTGTGGAAAAAAGCACAACCCAACACTTAAAACAACCAGCTAATTTGCCTTTAAATTTGTCTATGGACCAAATTTTGCCCTCATCAATGGGATGCAACTTCCATTCATATATCCAAGGGCAAAATTTGTTCCTATCTATCAATCTACCTACTATTTTATCTACTATCTGTCTGCTTAACTCTATTAATTAGTTAATGTTTGTAAAACACTCAAAAGATGTAAAGCCCTATAGAAATGCTAAGTATTATAATTATTGTTATCTGACTGCTGTATCTCTTTACCTATCTAGCTATCTACCTTCTCTATCTATTATAATAACAATAATACTTAACACTTATATAGTGTTCTTAATCTTCAAAGTACTTTACAAACATTAACTAATTAATCTAATCTAGTCATCTCGCAAACAACTCTTTTAACAAACCAGTGGTTGTTTCTGTAAAATAAAATTCTTTGCAAAATAGAAGAATCATACTTTGGGGAGGGGGGGGGGTATTTTGTTCAGGTTTGACTATGATAAGGTAATAAATATGTATAAAAGCAAAGAAGCAAGAAGATGGATGAGAAAAGCTCCATCACTAGTTAACATAAAGCTTGTGACAGACAATAACATGTTGTAAGCAGCTACAGACCATGAAGAGGTCTCCTGGCAGACTTATTCCTGAATTATGTCTGTCTTAATTTTAATATATAGATCTCCTCTAAGAGAAATTTAAGCTTTTTACATGTTATTTATAAACAGCCTCAAAACATTTCTACCTGTTTCTTTTTCTTTCCAGAGTATTCTCTAACCAGAAGCAAGGCCATGCTGAAGTTGGGCTCTCAAGTCCCAGATCTACAAAGGTGTTTAGGCTCTGTCTTTTTCCTTACAGAAACAGTGGCAGCTGTGCCCCAGAATTTGCAAAGTGATCAGAAGCTACAATAGGGCCAAAGGGTCCAAAAACACTAAGAAAAAGAAACCAGCTTCCTTTGAGAAGAAATGCTCCCCTAATGCTTCTGTGGATCTTCATCTAGACTCGTATTGGTGTTGTGTAAAGACAGTGATCACTGTGTATGTTCACAGCATCCTGGAGGCATAAGATAAGATCAAAAAAGATTTTTTGGGGGCAGACATATAGGTTACTTTTGTGTTTTTAAGCATGAAGGTCACAGGCTCAGATCAAGCACTGCTCACTGATTGTTCTTGCTGCTGAATTGTCAGCGTTGCCTGACCTGGTTTTAGACCATGCTCTTTAAGAAGAATCTTCTACAGAGAGGGGTAGGAGACCTTGCCTGTGCCACTTGGCATTGGAACTACCAACCAGTTCTGGCCCTGTTACACCAAATACATGAAGCACAGCCATAATGAAAGACTATCCAGGTCTTTTGTGGTTTACAATAGCACCAGCGAGCAGAAAATGGAACAAAAACAAATAGAAAAAAAGAATCTGTTTTCCACTTAATGAAAGGGCAGGCTTTTTCTTTTTCTGCTATTTTTTTCCCCTTTCTTTTTCTTGTGGTATTTTTCTGTCTGTCCTATTTATTTATCTACATAGGCAAAATATACTGGGACAGTTCTGGTAAGAGCTAACCTAAAAACAAGTTAGGATTCTCCACTAAGCTCCCCCAAGGCAGCCTGGCAAAAAGCAGAACTGTGACCATTATCAGGCAGAGACTTTTGCCTGTATTGGTTCTGCCAAAAGAAAAAAAAAAAATAATTGCCAATTTCCCAATATCTCTTCCACCAGCAGCCAGGTTAACACAAAACATACTCTCCCCTCCTTCCCAACTTAGAAATCAACAAGCTTTCATATTCTTTTTGCAAGCTTTCTTGCAGCCGTGGGTACATTTTGCCAAGTACCAGCTTGCAGCACCAACTTGCCCTTTTTATTGCTGTAAAAGATTTCTTAAGCACAGCTGCCTTTTGTGTAACAGCCTGCATGTAACAGTCCCCCTGCAACAGGTGTGTTTGCAGATGAAAAACAAAAGAAAATGAAAAAAAGAAAAAAAAGAAAAAAGGAAGTGACATGGGGCTGAATTCAGATCGGACATAATTAGTTTGGTCATCCGGACAAGAATGGCATATTGAGTTGGAAAAATTACAGGCAAATCAGGCTTCCAATGCAATCAATGCCACTAGCAGCTGTGTTTGTTGTCTCTCTGACAAATTCACAGAAGAGGATCTGAACCGTTCGTTGGTCTTGCCAGTCAGGCATGAGAGCTAGACAGGCTGAAACTCAGGTGATATGGGCTCAGCCACACACTCCCCAAGTAAACTTGTACACAAGACCTGGTCTAACCCCTGACTTTGTATCTTATTTTTATTTCCCTAGTGGTGCACTGCAAAAATACAGTGCTTTGATCATCTTTTAAATGTTACATCCATCAGGGCTTGAAAAGTGAAAGCGCTTCGTTAAAGCTATGGCTGCAAATGAGAAACATGTACGCAGTGAGCGTCTGCTAATAAGGGTCGCATTGAGATAGGGGGTATGTAGAAACCTAAAATTGAGGGTTAAGGTCAGAAAAATACAGTCAGGAATCTAGGAGACCTTGACTAGAAATGGTGAAGATACCACTGAGTGTTTGCAGAAGATTAAAGAACCTCCCATAACACACTTGCAGAGCTGACACATCTCAAAGGCGAATATCTGAAGCTGATGCAGGACTTTGGATCCCATCAGTTAAGGAATTATAAATTCTTTGATTATGTATATGTTGGATGGGGCTCCCCCTTCTCACCTTGACCCCTGCGTTCACTGCAGTGTCTAAACTGAAGGTCCTGTATGAATATAAATACCACTTCTCTTCCTCCCACCTCCTCCTCCTCTCTGAAATGCTTCCTTGGGAATTGAAAAAAGACACACACACCCCCCCTTTTTCTGAGCAAACAAAAACCCACATGTAGAAACCCAAACCTCCTGGTTTGTTTGAATTCAAGGCTCTTTGCAAAGCAACTGTTACTTCTATGCTCTCCTCGGTGACGCAGAGGAAGACAGAACATGTTTTTAATTGCAAAGCCAAATGGTTATGCATGGGTCCTGTCATGCTTGTGAGAACTTGTTCTTCCCCAGCCTTCCCCCTCCTCCCCACTGAGACAGCCTTGCCAAAACTCTGTTTGAGAGTGGTCACAGGAAAAACACGAAGCCTCGCAGGGATTTGGGGAGTAAACGCCAATCTGTCAGAGGTGTCACCAGAACTGGATATATCTGCTGATCTGTTACCACTTGCTAATTATGGATTCGGCAGCTAATTGTCATAAATCTCGGTAAGAGATGTGGAACCAGACGGAGTTTTCGAAACGGCATGGCCTGGATGGGTTTGCACTTGGCGAGTGGTGGAGCAGAAACGATCATCTCCGTGCCAGGGTTCCACCGCTGTGTGATGCCCTGCTGAATACCTGCATTGTTACAAGCACCAGTTTGCTCTGAGCAGCATTTCTGACATTCCTTTGCAGGAATGGTGAGTGTCCAGGACTGGAATAACCTGAATTTTTTTTTTTTTTTTTATAAATAAACCCAAAGATGCTGGTAGTCTCAGCCAGGCAAATGTTTTACAGGATGAAATCTTGCACCCTTGGCCAGGCTGACCTTCTGGTCCACCCTTCTGAAGGTAAAGCAAAACTCTGCCAAGCAGCCATGAGGTCTTATGTGCAAGACTTGACTGTGTAAACCCACAAATCAGGCACTATCTCGGTGGAGATCCAGATTGCTGCTAAAGCTGATCTTAAGGGTTAACACTCTTGTGATTCAGTCAGTCAAGAGTCTGCAGTTGGAAAGAAAGAGGTTTAGCAAGTTTCATGAAGCTTTAGATATCCTTTCCAACATTTAGGAAAAAGTTCTTTACTATGAGGGTGGTGGACCACTGGAACAGGTTGCCCAGGAAGGTGGTTGAGGCCCCTTCCCTGGAGACATTCAAGGTGAGGCTCGACAAGGCCCTGGGCAACCTAGTCTAGTTGGAGGTGTCCCTGTGACTGCAGGGGGGTCAGACTAGATTACCTTTGAAGGTTCCTTCCGGCCCAGATGATTCTATGATTCTATAATTCTCTTTTAGTTTCCCACCATCTTACACTTGCTCATTTAAACCTTTGCATGATTCTTGAAAGCTATGGTTCAGGGTGGAAAGGGTAAAGCCAAGTCTTCAAAATCTCAGAGACATCTAATTTACTTAAATGCTGAGCACCTTCTCAGGAAATCTAGTCCCTTCAGGGTATCTGCAGTTGAGCATCCAAAAATAACTACTTGAAAGTTTCTGTGGCTCTAAAGATCAGAGGCTCCGTATTTATGACGCAGTCTTCAGGTGATCAGTAGCTCCTTCAAGAGACCAGTGCTAAATTTGTGTTATTGATTGACTGGCTTGTCACTTGAGGATTGCATTCAGAAGAAATGTCTCTCTTAATGAGTAACTCCAGATTTTCAGAAATTTTGTTCTGCTTTTTATTTCCTGGTCCTTTTCCTGTTTTCATCCAGCTTTTGTAATGCTTTCATCTAGTCCAAGTTTTTATCTAGACAAAGATTACTAACTACTTTTGGAAATATAAACTAATATCTGTCACATATTCCACTCAAATCTGCCAAATTTTCCAGGTAGAAAGACACAACAATCTATTTTAAGGTTGGTTTTCACTAAAGCTGGCTGAAAACTCCACAGTGGAATATTTGTTTATTTTCCCAGTTTAAAAAGCTGATTCATAGTAATTCAAACATTTTGCTGAGATGGATCAGTTTTGATTCAGGTGTGACAACCTCCAAGCAGAGTACAATTACACTCTAATGACTAGACTTCCACTGGAAATTAGACTTTTAAGATGCTGTAGCCTGGTGGGAACATCTGAGGCACATCAGGGTTGGTGCTGACAGGGAATCAGGAACCTGAAAATGTTAAAAAATTTTCGTCAAAAGTTTTGATGTTTCCTGCTGGGTGGGAAAGGAGACAGAAAGAAGCCAGAACACCATTACTCACTTCTTCCCTGAGCTTCCATGTCTGCCTGACTAGCAGTCCAAGAAGTTAAGATCAATTGCTTTGTCAGGATAAGGTAAAAAGGAGAGGTTTATTCTAAATTAAAAAGAAATTTAACATTAAAATATTTAAACCTTCTCTACAGAGAACTTCTGTAGAGAGCTCTGCTATGTAGAGAAGTTCTACTATGAACTTCTAGTGTTCGTAAGAAGTCATGCCCATTAGTGTTCAATTCCATTAACTGTTTAGTTGAAAAAAACATTAATCCCTCTATGAAGAATGTAAAATTACCTCTTGTGGATGAGGGGAGAGAATGTGCTCTGTATATCACTAATTCTACATAGGTGAAGGTCTTTCTGACTAAATTCTGCAAGCCATGCTTTTATTTCTGAAGGCAAAAGTTTTTTGTGTACCAAAAACAACCATTTTTCCTGCAGAAGGCAGAGATGCACGTCAACAGAAACCAAACAAACACGCAAAAGAACCAACATAAAAATTATCCCCCCACAAATCCAAACTTAAAAGAAGGCAATTGAAAACAAAAATTGGTTCCAAAACATCTGTTTTGAAATTTCTGCCACTGTGATTTTAGGAAAAGAACTTGAAAAGGACCTGAAATATTTTCTTTGCTTTAGAGTGAGATAATTTTTAGTTCTAGTTTCACCAGAAACCTCGTAGGAAATGTTTTGGGGTTGACTTAAGGCAAGTCAGCTGTCCTCAGCCATACCTCCTCTTGCTTTTTTGTAGTGCATGCAGTCCATGCCAGCCCTGGATTATCAGCCTCTCTACCAGAATTGATGCAACATGTCTAATGGACTGTATCACCAGTAATTTTCCACAATGAAATGACTCTTGTGTAAAAGGCTTTTAAGTAGTCCCAGAATTTGGACTAAACTATCAGAAAAATTATTTTATTGGAGTCTTAATCCTCCATTTAGTGCTCAACTACTGCCTGAACTAGGAAAAGATTATGAAACACAAAGTGTCCCGAAGTCCTTAAATCTGTTGCTTTATTCTCCCTGTCACTCTGGGGATGCCAAGCAAACAGTACCAAACCATTACCTGTTGCAGGTGGTTTTCTTCCAGTATGGTCATGTCCCTTCTCCCACTGGAGAGACACTTTGTGTGTTTTGTGTGAGAGCACATGCAGGTAGCTGCATGTTTGTGTAAATCACATCACCTAATTCCTGACATGTCCTGGTCCCCCTGGAGCTGGCAGGGCCCCAGCTGTACTCCAGCAAACAAACACACATCCTAAAGATAAGCTCTGGGTCTTGCAGGTTCCATCTCTGGCAACCCTTCACCTTCTTCTACCCAGACCCAAACTCAGCCTCCATCACTGATGAGAAATGCAGCAGCCAGGGTGAGACTATTGTTTAACTTAATGGTATTTTAACACTTTGCAGACTGCTGTCCTGGGTGATTCTATAGTCTTCTGCATTTGTTTGGCTGGAAATATGGAAAATTAATTAGTGGCAGAAGGGTATAACTCTGCCAGTCACTAACTGAATTATAAGTAAGTGTTTTCTTTGTCTGGCAATATCTTACTTTGTCCTTGTGCCAAAAATACCTCATAACTTGGTATTATATTCTTTGAAGACAACTTTTTCAATGACTTTATGTGCGAAATAATGTAATACCAGTAGGAGAGGATTTCTTTCTTCTTTTATGTTTTTTTTGTGTGTATGTGTTGATGAAAAGAGACATTTCTTTTCTGAAGGTCAGGTGTTTGGAACCAAAAGGTCTTTGCTTATCCAATTACTTTCTCTTTAAATTTTCAATGAAAAACATAAATAATCCCAGCTAATGATTAAAAAAAAAAAAAACGAAAGAGAAAAGAAGAAATGGAGAACTTTTGCTAAGTCTAAATGCCGGTGGTTACTTACTTTCTGCAAGCAAGATGCTATAGATGTTTGGGGAAGAAGAAAGAACCAGTTTTGGCATCTGTCTCCAGTCTTTGTTTTATAGTGTGCAGTGTTACAGCTGAGATGTCTTCCCTCTGCATATTTGCTCTAGTACAAAGATTGATCTAGCCTGATATGTGTCATAGTAAGAAAAAAAAAGGAAAAAAAAAAAGGAAAAAGAGAAAAAAATGAAAGAAAAAAAGAAAAAGAACTTGTCAGTGCTCTAGGCATATTTTTAGAAGTCCTAATTAGCCTGATGTCCATTAATCAACATAGCTGCAATCGGGGTAAAGAACATTACTGTTCCTCCACTTAAGCCTTCATGCTTTGTCAAAGTTTCTCCCTTCCACTAGTTCTGGAGGTCTATAAACTGTGTCTGCTCTGGATGGAAACATAGGATGCATGGGAGATGAGGATGCTTCCTGCTGACCAGCCTCCTTCTCCAGACCAGTTATTATTTGTCTGCTGGATGTTTAGCTGTTCATTCTTCTGGACATATAGGTGTAAAATGCAACTCCCCTCACAGGAACAGGAGGTGGATTTGTGACATGGCAAACCTGGGCCAGGCAATGCATTTGGTGCTTAATGGATGTCTTGTCCATTGGCTCGTATAATTAGGGGCAGTCTGAGAGGATGGCTTGAATGTTTCTTATTCCCCTTGCGTGCAGAGGCACACACCATTCAGCAGGCTTTCTGCTGCAAATCGCCCACGAGTGCCTGCCTGTTTTCAAAATTAATCAGTGTTGACTTGGAAGCACTTTCATCTGCATAAGCCCTCTTTCTTTCCCCCACCCCCTTTCTCTTCCTCATGCTGAGACAAGTTACCATGGATCCTACAAGCACAGTGGAGGTGGTGTCTAAACACCCAGAGCATCTCAGCTGTTGCTGTGAGCATGAGACCTGCTGTGCAAAAAAGGCGTCCTCACATGACGCTGTTGTCAGGCTCATCTCCTACTCTCTTGGCCAAGTCTCCAGCCACAAAAGGTACATCTGGGCAGTTGTATGTGCTTCCAAATGTCAAGGGTTGGAATGATTAGCAAACACAAGAAATGATCTCGACTGCGGTAAGATGCAAATTTGTCTAAGGGAGAATTTGCAAGGGCTTAAACAAGTTGGCCTGTGTAGAGTTTGCTTAGTTTTCTTGCCTAGCAAAACAAAGTGATCTGAATCCCTCTCTCCTAATGGGGCTTTATGACCTTCATTCAGGGATCATGGAAGTTCTGGTTGGAGTGGATATCTGGAGGTCTGCAGTCCAATCTCCAGCATGAAGACAGCCCATTTCCAACATCAAAGCAGGTCAACTTCGATGAGTCTTGAAAACCCACAAGGAAGGAGATTTCACAGCTTCTCTGGGTGACCTTGTTTCCCGTGGGGCTGCCTACCTAGAGAGAAAGCTCTTCCTGATGACCAGTCTGAACCTTTTGAGTGACAACCTGTGGCTGTGGGTCCCTGCTATAACACCTGCCACTAAAAAGAAGAATTTGCCTCTTTGTAACTCTCTATTTATAGGCTGATGAACAAATAGATCAACGCTTAACTTCCCCTTTGCCAGGCTAGTTGTCCTGCAACCTCTTCTTATAGGTTATGTGATATGGACCCCTAAATATCTTGCTAGCTTTCAGATGAACAGTATTCAGTTTTTCAACATCTTTCTTGAGGTGTGGGACCCAAAACTGGACATAGTATTTCAAGTGCAGCCTCTGCACTGCTGCATAGAGGGGGACAGTAATTTTCATAACCTGCTGGTTACATCCCTCCTAATGTAATCCAGCAAAAAGTTAGTTATATTTATTCTTTTCTCACATTCAGTTTGGTGTCCACTTTGAAGATGGGGTGTTATTCAGCCTGTTCCCTCTCTTTACATGGGGTTCTTCCACCCCTAGTGCAGAAACTTAGACTATCTTTTCTGTACCTCATGAAGTACCGGCTATCCCAAACTTTGAGTTTCTATAAACCTTCCTCGCTTGAAGCTGTACTATTCAGAGTATCAGATAATTGTAATATGCTTGTTCCCAGCTGCTAAATGGATGTTGAGACACTTATGACAAACATTTGAGCCCATTGTCAGGCCAATTTTCAACTTGTCTTGAAGTTTATTACTTCTTCAGCTTCCTAATGATAATGCTGTGGGTGACAAAAAACTTATTGTATTAAAGATATGTAATATCTACTGCTCTTCCCTTGCCCTTACAGCCAGTCATTTAATTATGGAAGGCAGTCAAGTTGGTTAACATCATTTGCCCTGTGCAGACTCTTCCTGATCGCTTCTTGTCTTTCAATAGATTGGGAGTAGACACCAAGAGGATGTGTCTCCAGACCTTTCCAGGGCCTGAAGTGAGACTGACCAACCTATAGTTTCCTGGTCTTCCCATTCTTAAAGATAGGCGTAATATTAACATTTTCCATCATCAAGGATTTGCTGTCCCTAATTGCCATGGTAGACAGCAACCTTGCAATCAGGTGCAATTATCAGCCAGCATTTGCAGCACTTCGAATGCAAACACCTAGTGTTTGAACGTGAACAGTTTATCTGAGCTTTCCCTCATTTCTTGCTCTCTCACTATCCCTCTCCTTCCCAAACCATGTTGTTTGGGAGTCAGAGGTCTGGGACCAAGGTCAGCCTCAGTCAAGACCGAGGCCAAAAAGTAATGAAATAATTCATCCCTTTCCATACCATCAGGTTGTCTCCCATATTTATCAATAAATGCTCATTTCCTCTAAATCACCAGCTGCATGTTCGTGAAATGACTTCTTGTTACCTTTTATGCCCTTAGATGGTTTTAGCTCCAGCTGAGCTTTAGCTTCCTGGTGTTTTCCAGGCTGTAAAGTATTAACTCCATTCTGCTTCAAGAAAGAACATAGGAAGACATAGGATTTCCTGAGACCGTTGCGTTTGGATGAGTGTGTGTGCTCTTGCTGCTCATCCTGAAGATGCAAGAAGACCCACTGGGTCCCGCGTGCCTTAAAACTTCACACAGAGGTTTTTCAAGAGGTTTGATTTATGGTTGATGTGTGAAGCCATACAGTTCCTTCCCCTCTCTGTGTTCTGCGTGTTGGAAAGCCACCTCCTGTCGGTATGGTACTCGCAGAAAGTGTCTGTCTGGTTGAGGGGGAAGTGGGCTTGCAAACCTTCTTTTGTGCAAGGCACAAAGGAAAAAGGGGTGGCTTGTAGTCAGCAGCAAAATGAGAGGAGGCTCTCTCCTCTCTTCAAAGGGCTTCCTCTTCCCCTTCTCTCTCTATTGTGAATTCTTTAAAAAGACCACCCTTCTCTTCTGCAGAGTGAAAACATCAAAGGGAATGGTGTGGTGGGGTATTTCCTTGTGAATGCTGACTTACCTTACAAAGGTGAGGAGTTCACAGGAGGTTCTTGCTTGTGAAGCGTGTTCTGGCTGCCTGGCTTTGAATGCTGAACTCACTGGAAAAATGTTCTTACATCTTCAGGCAAGCAGCTTTGCTGAAAAGACAAATCTCTTCCCCTCCCACTTTCTACTTATCCAGTCACACATTTTTTTTTTTTTTTTTTTTTTTTTTTTTTTGTCAAAGCTAAAATACTTTAGGCCTTGAAGGTTCTGTGAGGTTTGTTTTGGTTTTATATGGGGATAGTTACAAAAACTGAAATGCCTCAGAAAAATAACATTTCCTAAAAAAAAGTTCTTTATAGAAGCTTAAGTCTTCTATGTATTAAGACATATTTATTGAGGAGAATGTGAAAGTCTCCCGTAAGCTTGCTCATGCTTGTTGCAGCATAAGCATTTGATTGTTTTATTGGCTGATAAGCTTAGAAAGAATAGTCAGCAATCAACCAGCTGTATCGAATTCTTCTTCAGTGAGATGGGCTTTAAGTTTAATGTAATTAGAATAGCTCCAAACCTCTCAATTTCCTTCGGGTTTAGAGCAAACTTAGTGGCAATTAAAACAAAACCAAGCCGTAGTCCAAGAAGCTTGGGCTCCATATTTTTTTCCCCCGTTATTTTTTTTTTTTTTTTTAGGGTAGAGATGTTGTCCACAAAATCACTGGCTAAAACTCCTATCTGTGGTCAAGGGCAATGCATGAAGATACTCTTCAGCCTATCAGCCCACTACATCGTTTAATGCTTCTTCTGTGGAATAAGAAGTGCATGTATATGTATGTGTGTATATATATTTATAAAATAAAAGTAAGGTTTTGATTTGAAAGGCAATGACTAAAAATTCATTTTTAGCCTGAAAACCTGAAGGATGTGTCCCAATAACTTACCTTGAAAGACACACACCAGTTCTTACACCCTATTGTACTCCCCATATCTTTTTTGGAGGATCCTTGTCCCACTGGAAGAATGGTTCAGCTCCTCATGAAGCCACTACTCAAGCACTGCAGCATTCTGGAGAGCAAACTTGGGCTGATTTTGACTGTAGAAAGTTTTCAGGAAGGGAAAAGTTTTCAGGAAGGAAAAGAAGTCTACTGTGAACTGTTAATCAGAATTATGAGAGCCTTGCAAAAACCACACAGAATATCAGCTCAAACTTTTACACAGAGCCCATAGCATCCATGTGGAGCCATTAACCTCAAACCCACATGTCCCTTAAGCCTCAGTACGACAGTCACATTTGGAATTCAGATAACTAGACCTAAAAAAGAGAAGGATTTCCCCTTCAGATTCCCCCTTAGAAATGACAATATCTTCCTTATTCACAGATTCACAGCCATGATCTCCATCCAGGATGCTTCTGATCAGAGCCCAGAGATTTTTTTCAAGCTAAATCTCAGATGTGACTCAGTCTTACAGCAGAGTGCATAAAAATGTGCTTGATCATGCTGGAAGCCAGTTGTGCAATGGCAGGGGGAAAAATGCTACGAACAAATCCTCTCTGTTCAGGTGGCAGGGGTGAGCCTTACCAGTCCACCAGTGAAAAGAGCAGAGGAAATCCTTAATTGGGAGCCAAATGCAAAGGAACTGATGTATAATTTTTAGCCCACGTAGTGGAGGTTGGCCAGAGCTTCTGTGCATTTCTGGGAGTTGGAGGTGCTGAATGGAGGAGCAGATTTTTGCTCTCATCAGCACTTTGGTCTGTGTGTGGTTTCCCCATTGCCATTAGCTCCAGGCGCTTTGGAAATTTTATTCCTCCTGCAAGGCAGAGTGGGAAGGGCTGACAGGGTGGGTTAAAATATTGAGTAATGAGGATAATTAATCAAGGGTCTTCTGCAGAATTTCTACTCTTTTTTTTTTTTTTTTTTGTCTTTATTTCTTTTTTTGTCTCAGGGCAATGAGTAGCTAAGGAGAAACCTCCAGCTGGCCTCCCATTACAGTGTGGGTGCTCACTGGTTTTCAGGTCAGAGTACTTGACCTCGAAGACTGCTGTCTCTTCAGGTTGGATTGCTTCAGATTGAGAGGGTTATTAATTGGAAGGTAATCTGAAGGTCACCCTGTCCTGAGGGTATTGCCAACAGGGAGTGGGAGATGCTACCTGACTCAACAGATGTGTAGCCTAAGAAGATGAGTAGCAGGAGGTAAGAAGTAAAAGTTAGACGGCCTTTTAGTCCCAAATGCTTTTAAGTCCCTAACTGCAGCAAACTCAAGTTTTCTTAGCAAAGAGGGCAAAAAATAATTTTGTAGCCATCCAGCAACAAACCATCCTAAAGCCATCCATCTCTGCCTGAGCCACTACTCTTCACCAGTGGCTTCATCCTGTACCTCCTGCAAAATGCTGAGCAGTCCTTGTCTACTCGAGGGGCAGCAGATGCTGACTGTTTCCCCAGTATACACAGACTAAGACTACCACAACTGCACACTTTTAATTTTAAGGGAAAAGTCATCAGAATGGAGAGGACAAATAAAACACTTTGGGGAGCAGAATATGGCCTTCCTCTTCCCCTGGCGTTGTTTAGTGTCTTGAGGTTACATTTGGGGCTGCTGTTCAGGAAATTCAACTAATCCTGGTAGGAAAACAGTGAAGCGTAACTGCAAGATAAATACATTATTCAAGGATCAACCACTCCTTTAGGCATTTCACCCCTTGGGCCTGAAAACACTTGAACAAGTCTCATGTCACTTGCATATGATATTACTGCTTTTCCCAAAACACAACTTTTCCTTCCTCGGAGAAAACAATTTTAATTAATTCTCTGAACCACATTTCTGCCAAGTCTAACTGGCCTAGTGTATTCATCAAATTGCGGCAGCGCTCAGCCTGTGTCTTATAAAACTTGTCATGACTGATTTTCACCCTTTTTACACTGGTTGTAAAGAGATGAATTCAAAGGCATTCCTTCTCATGCAGGGCCAGATTGAAGCATATGTTTAACATAAAGACTGCAGTGATGTATTTTGCTGAATTGGGGCCTTTTATAGGAAAGGCGAATCTAGCCCTTTTTGTCATTCTGTTTTTGAGTAAACATTTCTGCAGTGTAACATTAATTATGGATTCTCCACCTTGATTCAGTATCGCGTTTAGGCTGCTATTCCCTGTTAAATCATCTTCCTTGACATGCGAAATTCAGGCTGCCTTTGTTAGATTAAAGTCTTTTTATCTGACCTGCCTTTAAGCTTCATCTACTTAGTCATATCACTGGGTAGGTAACAGAAAATTGCCAATATGTCACCCAGTGGGTAAATCAATTCATGAAAGGAGGCCTAGTGCTTTTAGATTGACTGCAGAATGGCTCTTTTCTTTTTTTCCAAGCATATCTTCCTCAGCACACCTGGGTATTCCTCCTGAGGGCTCAGGAAAAAAGTTTGAATTGCCTTGTTCTTTATTAGCTACATCCCGTCTCCTTTATATTACAGGTGAACGTGATTTGCTCCACAGTGTGTATTCCTAAGAGAGGTACTGAAAGGAAAAGGGCAAATTATCGTCCCAGTGATGTGGAAAGCAGGAAAAGAGCTGGCAGGAATATTATCACTTGTAACAATCTCGGACATTTTCTGCACGTGTTTGGGAGGTGACATCCTCCCAGATGGGATGCGTGTGAGACATAGGTCACCTCTTGTTTGAGAGAGGCCAGAAGTGTCTCAAATAAGTTCTCTTGGGTGCCTGACTCCAGAAGTTTTCAGAAAAAAGCCCCACCATTTTCAGAAAGCCCACAAAATAAACAGTCTGTCCAGGGATGTGAATTGGACAGTGAAGTGCTGAAAAAAGAAGAGAATTTCTTATCTGTCCATTGCAAAGTCTACCAAACATTTAAAGATTATATGGTAAGAGAATCCAGAGAGAGTGTGGAGGTGGATATTTTCCTTGGGCAACAGCAGGTTTTGCAACAGGATATTTGGGGAAACTGAGGCAAGAAAATTTGTCCGATGTCTTGTGATTTTCTTTCATAATATTTACATCATTTACACCTTACAAAGCAGAGTGATCGTTTGAGATTCCTTTCTCATTATTAACAATCTTATGCCCCTCAAGCAAGGAACTGTCAAAGGTTGGTGCATTGAGAAATCTAGGCTTGATCTTCTTGAAAGTGACAGTAGTCATGGGGCAACTGAAATGAAGGGTTTTGGTTCTCAATACTAGGGCTGCAAACTACAAAACCAAGGTTCTTACCACAGGAGGCATCAACTCAAGGGAATCCAAAGTGCAAGAGGCACAACAAATCCTCCTAGAGAGTTTTACAATGGAGAAAGCTTTACCAGAACCTCATATGTGTATTTTAATGTGATGTGACAAGTAGAAGGCAGAAGAGGTGAGAGTTCAGATCTCCCTGGTTTCTACAATGTGCCACAATACAGTGTATGGAGCAAAACACTGGGAAGCTCAGTTCTCCCAGGTTACATCTGGACTCTGGAAACAGATATCCAGTGGAGATATTTCTGCCAAAACTGTTTAGTAGCAGCAAACTGAAATCAAAGGGGTTTCTTATAGATTTTTAAAATATTGGCTATGTATGTAATTTTTGAAAATTTTTTATGGAAAAAAGGTGTCTTCCCTCCCTTAAAATTGTAAAGCTTTGCTGGAAAGCAGACAGAGCACCTTTTTGGCTAAAAAAAAATTATCAACTTTTTTGAATAATTACTTCTGCTTCTGCACTAATGCCTCTGTAAATGTTTTGAAAATGCAAAACGCAATGTTGCATTGCGTGCTATGAACTAGATGTCTGTTGTAGACAACCAATATAAAATTTTTGAGATTCTTCTTCAAAAAAGTATTTGGACACTGTGACCCTTCCTGTTCTCACACTTAAATTTGAGATAATTAAATATATATATATATCTCAATATATTTAATGATTAACTCATTAAAATATATGTTTTCTTCAGTGCCAGTGAAAGGAAAATCAAAATGCATGTGTCTGATATACATTAACTTAAAGTCTATTAAACCACAAGTCGTGAAAGACTATGGGAAATCTGAACCCCTGCTGATTTTTGCTAATTCTATAAAGAGTCTATTTAATTTCCTCAGGAAAACAAGGCAAACCTTCCCTTGAGGGCACATACATTTTTGAATGGGCTACAAGTAAGTCCCTAAGGGCTCAGTTATCACTGATCACAGTTTGGTCTGTTGGATATTGCTAAGGGAAATTTAGTGTGATTGTCTGTGATCACTGGCATGTGCTCATACCCATTAGGAGACCTATTCAGCCCACTGACATTTGGTTCCTAGGAGAATAGGGTAGCTGCTCTCAAAACATTCTGAGTTTGCAGTATTTTTTTCCTTCCCGTTCCTCCTCCCCACCCCATGTTTCGTGTTTTACTTTTCAGACAGAGGAGCAGATGTTCAAGATCAGAAAAGAGCTCGTACAGAGAGTTGCCATAGTGGGAAGAGGGTGCTGTATTACTACGAAAATGATATATAACAAAAGCACTTCCAGTTTTGTTAATTTTCTCCCTTACTCTGTTCTGGTCAATTGTGATGTAGAAAAGGGGTGATGTAAAAAAGAAATAATATCACCTGCAGCTGCATCTATTGTGCAGAAGAAGTGAGCTTTAGATATTTCCCCTGTAAACTACAGGTGCTATCAGAGGGTCACAAGTCTGGCACCAAACCCACCAGTGGCTTCAGGACTGGGAATGCTGCAACGTGGTTGTTCCTTATGACTTTATCCTGCCTTTACAAAATACAGGGCAGTCCCCTAAATTTCTACGTCTCTCTTGGAGCTGACATGTGGATTCTTGAGAACTGGTCTCACTGACATTGAAAATTAAAGTCAATGTAGGTTTGCAGTGGGAACTAACAGTGGGCGCTTTTGTAGTTGGTGACAGGGAAATGAAAAACAAGTTATGGCCACGTGAGAAGTGAAGAATAAATCTGTCCCTGTCAGGGCATTCAGTCCCCTGGATGAAAGTAGGAAGCACAAGGTAATGTTCTGTGTTTCCCTGAATGACAGCCTCGATACTCACAGAGGTCTCTGCTGGGCATAAAATACCAGATTTGTTTTCTTTTCTGCAGAATTTAGATATAGGTGTCACTGAAACATCCTTTTTTTTTCCTGGGGTTTAATGAAGCCCAGGTACAGCTGCTCTTTTTCCAAGATGAGTAGAACTACAGGATATAATTGGGAAAAACAACTTCTAATAAACCCAACATAAAGTTCTGAAGTTTGTATAGCAAGAAAAAAAAAAAAAGGGAGGGGGGGAATAAATTTAAGTTTTGATTAAACCACCAAAAAAAAGCCTCTCTTCATTCTTCATATAACCTTCTGGTTCTTGTCTAGTGTTAGACCCAAACAGACCCATTTTTCTTTTCCACTCCTACCTTACCAGTTTTAATGATTTAGCCTTTTCTTTCAATAAAGGAGTTGTGGAGGCCAAAACCACTGTGGCTAATCCCTACTTGTGTGTTTTCTTCTTGTGGGCCTGCCAGATCTCGGTGCTTTGCCTGGAGACTTTCGCCGTTAGGACACATTGCAAACCAGCTTGTTTGCTTCTTGTGTGTGCGTCAGTGAGATGTTTATGGCTAGTCCCCAGAAAGGGTGGGGAAACAATCCAGGTGTGAAAACGCATGCATGTATATGCTTGCAATTAAAGTGTAGCCATAGTTGCAGACAACTTTTTTTTTTTTCTAATATATTTTTTAAGCCCTAGCTTTGCCATTAGCTGCTTCCAGTTCTGCATTTGAGTGCTGCTGAATTTCCAGCATTTATTTAGTCGCATTTCTGCTGAACCTTTGTCCAGTAAACACAGAAACACAAATGATTCTCAACCACATGCAGCTGGGAATTTGCATTATTCTGTGCTCCTCACGGAGGACACAGCAGTATGACACTGCCCATCCATCCCCTGGTATTTGGCATGACTTGATTTCAGACCACCTGGAGCACTGTGTACAGGTCTGGAGCCCTCAATAGAAGAAGGACATGGACCTGATGGAGGGGGTCCAGAGGAGGGCCACAAAAATGCTCAGGGGGTTGGAGCCCCTCTGCTCCAAAGACAGGCTGGGGGAGCTGAAGTTGTTCAGCCTGGAGAAGAGGAGGCTCTGGGGAGACCTAAGAGTGGCCTTCCAGTACCTGAGGGGGGCCTACAGGAAGG
>BJBW01000016.1:244137-278641 GCA_004320125.1 Scolopax mira
CTTTGAAGGTCCGTTCCAGCCCAGATGATTCTATGATTCATTCTAGAAAATATGTAAACCAGGTTTAATGCTAAGATTTTTCTTCCTCATATGTGCTTTCTTTTGTCTCCTTTTGGGTAAGGTTGGGTGAGATAGTTGAAATGAAAGAGTAAGCTGGGAAAAACAGTTTTAACCATTAAATGTTTTGGTGGATAAAAGAAGAAGCAGCTATTACCTGAATTAAATGGCTAAAGACATGCAACTGTCAGTAAAGTTCAACTCAGTTAAGTGTTTTAGATCTTTAGTAATGCCCCAAACCAATGAATCAAGGGAAAAAAATGTAAATGCGCAATTGTTCTGCAGCTGTTTGATCTACTTACCATTCTGACAAAATTTATCTGGAACTTTGTGAATAACCCAGAGCTATGATCTTGCAAGTGAGATAGGTTGGACTATCATGGTTTAATGTACACCCAGACAGATAGTAAAAGATGACTATGCCATTAAAGCCCAGAGACAAAGTGCTGTGGAGGACAACTAGGAGAAACATCTGGAGGAGAACCCAGGTTACCTTTGCAGTGGTTTTCTCTTTATCTTAAACTCAGTATCCTGAAACAGAAGGACATTTACTCAGCAATCAAGACAAAAATGTGATCACAGTTTCTGAATGCTTCCTTGATAGACTATGAAACACCTTGAAGTTTAAGTTGTGAGAGCTTACAGTGTCTCTGGAGATCATTGGAAGAAAGGTTCTATCTGGAAATACTAAGTCTTATCCATCTGGAAGCAAACACTACTGCATCAACAGAGAGAAATTCCTTAAATATAATGTGGTTTTCTAGTGGAATTGCTTCTTGTCTTCAGAGTATCACCTGTTGCATAAATACATTGCTACAAAGGTAACAACTAGGAATAATCTTAAAAAAAAAATAAAAAAAATCCTTGTGTTCCCAAAGGCAAAATAGTTCTGTGGTGTGAAGATATGACTCTCACCTGACACAGTGCCATTAGTTCAGCTGAAGAGAATTGCCTGTGGGCAAACATCAAACCATGATGGATTAGGTTATGTTTTTTTCCACACAGGTGTCTCCGAGTAACTTTTCGTAAATCTTTGGAGATAAAAAATCAGGGAATAACTTAATCATGCCGTGTTATTAAAAAAGATTTACTGAGCAGCACCCACTGGATTAATTGGGTGGTCCTTAAAGAGTCTAAAATTTGAGGGTTTGTTGTGCTGTGAAATTTCTCTTTGCAGGGAGGTGGGTTTGTTTCCCCCTCTGTTCCATCAGCGTTGGGGGCAGTAACTCTGCAAAGAAGACACATTCTTTGCAGAATAAGGCTGGTGACTTATCATAATTTTTTAAATTACTGGTAACTGTCACATAGTACATGCTACAACAAACGAAACTGATCCGCGCAGTGTGCTGGATAATGGAACAGTGCTAATTAGAAGACAGCGAGAATTGTATCTACTCCTTATGATTGTCACAAACAAAACCATAGAGCAGTCCAGGCAAAGGTTCTAAAGAGAGTATCACCGTCTCAACAGTGCCTAAAGGGGAAGTCTCATAATGCTTCACTATAAAATTTATTTGACAGATTTCCAGGCAGTAATTATAACTCTGATTTATATGTGTTTAATATCACTTCTGCTATTTATTTTTTTTTCCTCAAAAGGCTCTTCGAAGCTTCTTGTTGTACGGTCATACTTTCTTCTGTGAAAATGAAGCCAGGTAGCTGTTATGTCACAGCACTTTCTCAGCATTTGCATTAGACAAGGTTTTGGGGTAGTTGTGTTTCTTTCTTTTTTTTTTAATTTTCAAAGCATTTTACAAACCATCTTCAACCCACAATTCTTCACAGTTGTTCTGTTCAACCTATTGAAAACATTAAACACTTTTTTTACATATGAAGAGTCATCATGTGACAGCACTCAAGATATCTGGGAAAAACTCACCACGTGCACTTAGCACAGATCTCTTGAGCTTTGAATGTCAGATCGTGCACAGCACTGAGATTGCCAGGCCATAAAAGAGGGAAGGGATGTACAGTTCAGCAGCCCACCTTACAATGAGGCTCATTTGGGGATCCCAGTCTTTTTCCAGGTATGGGTTAGTGTCGTGGTGTCTCTGTGAGCCCTTGGGTGTGTGAATGAGGCTACCCATCTGCCTCAAGCATGCAAAGCTGGAGAGCAGGAGAGGAGAGGCAACGTGATGATGCAAATGAGAGCCAGGTGAACACAGGGAATGAGGTGGAAACACCTCGGTGAGTCTCACTTTCAGCATTACAGGGTTAGAAATGTCATCCCCAAGGGTAAGAGGAGAGCTGCAGAGGGAAGCAGGCACTGTGAGAATGCATCTTTCTGTGGCTTACTAAGCAGCAGCACAGAAATGCCATTGGCAAACCCATCCTGCAAGATCACAGAGTCCTAAACACTGCACTAGGACATCTCCAGGGCCTAAAACAGGAAACAAAATGCTGTATTCAGCAAGTGAGTAGGAGCAACTCAGCTTTGGTGACTTTAAAGGCATGGTATTACCAATCTTAAACTGCAGCTTCCCTCCATGCTCCATGAGAAAACCAGCTTCCAGTACTCAGGATTGACAAAATCATTGCTAAAGGAGTCAGGACCAGAACAAAGAAAGGTCTCAGGTGGTTGTTAGGTATGTTATCCAAACTGTGGCCATGGTCTTTCCCTGTTTTCTTCCCTCTCCCCAGATGCCTTGATCAAAGATGCCTTGATCCATATTCAGAGCATCCTGACACCTTTCTGACAATAAGAATCTTACTGATACAACAGATCTCAAATAAGATTGGCATTATCCTAATGAAACTTCATAGAAAAAAACCCTGACTTTTCAGTAAGAAAATATAAACTGTGTTAAGCACGATTTTCCATTCCCTCTTTAACAATAGCCAGCTATTTTTGCAGGGGAAATGCAGCAATAGGACTCTCCCTTTTCTTATGTTTTTCAAAGTACTACATGGAACATGAACATAATTATCACATCCAGTTGACACATGGCTTTTTAGGAATACAGAAACTCTCTCTGCCTTGATGATACATTGTCAGGGTGGTTCAGATCACTGCTAACTTGCATTTCCACCGCATCAAAGGCAATGCCAGAAGAAAAAGAAAGCCCTGCCTGTTGTCATAGTGGAGCATTAAGACTAATTCATATATGCCTTCAGATCAAATCCAGGGGGCATCACACTGACAAACACAGCATGCTTAGCTTCACGGAAGCAATGTTTCTCTGCAAACCACAGCTGATTAAGAATCTCTACCTGGGCTTTGCGGAGGGACAGCAGGGGAGGGAAAATGTTACTCCCTTCAGCTCCGCGTCACTGCTCTCCTTCCTTCTGTGACATGACCAAGGCGTCCTCAAATTAAGCCACAAATTTCTCCTGGGAACACTAAAAATTTGATTACAACACCAGGGCACTTCATTTATTTGTTTTCATTAGAGTAAGGCATGAGAATGAGTCATCCCTGTTTTGTTTTCCTACCTGTAGCCTACAGGGAGACACCCGTCTCAAGGAATGGGGAATGTGAATAGAAAACCTTATTATCTCTGTAGAAGAAGCTGCTGTGTTGTTTTGTCAGGAGCATGGCAGAATCCCTCAGGCCTCTGTGGTCCTGTTGGCAACCTGTGGAGTGGATCAGGGTGATAGGCTGTTCCCGTCAGCTGTCAGCTATTGCTTGCAGCTAAGAGAAAAGGCTGGCTGGATAGGAGATGAGACCCAGACCAGGTGTCTACACACAGCTAATTCCAAAAGTAGCTGCAATGGCTTACTTAGGAGCAGATGAGATAGCAAAGCTGGAGGTTTACCTCCAGCTGGCCATAAGAAACAACCAACACAAGAAAAAGTCTGTGCACCATATAATGTTGACCTTAGTGTTATCACCATGTGAGTCCATACAGCAGGGAAGGGAGAAAGTTTAATATGGTGTCTTACAATATTTAGAGGAAACTAGTCTGTCCTATGCAGTCAACTCCTTATGCATGGTCCAGTATGTCTCTCCCTGTGATCATACTGACAATGATTTATCAGTGACTCCTACTAGATATATCTGGCTGATCACCAGGACTCACAGAGCTGCAGTCACCAGATTTGGTATTGAGGTTTATAGAACTTAGACACACAAGAGAGGAACAGAGAGACCTCCCACATTGCAGCCAGGTCTATTTGCTATCTGAGATATGGCTCCACATCTGGGTTTTTGGGGTTCTGGCTTTTTTTCTTTTCTTTCTTTTTTTTTTTTTTTTTTTTTTTTTTTTTTTTTTTTTTTTTTTTGTGTGTGTGTGTGAGAAGCAGAATTTCTGATAGCAATATGTATTTTTCTGGCCTTTGGACTTCCAAGAAAAACTTCTCAGATCAATTCTCTCATCCCAGGAGAATATTAACAATTTTTTGTCAAACAGAGAAGAAAAAGTTTTCACATGTGGACCAAAGAACAAGCTGCATAAAGTTGCTATAATTTGTGAGTATGATTACTCTTGGTGGAGGTAGCCTTTATGACCAAAGCCCTGACATCAGGTTAAGGCTTTTGAAATAGTCTTTGAAAAAGAAGTTCTCCTTGGAGAGTATTATTTATCTCAGATAAAGATGAGGCTTTAACAGGTTGCTACTGAGATTTTGATGACTTTTAGCCTACAAACCTGCAAACCAAAACAGGAAGGCATAACTGCCTCCATCAACACATGGTGACATGAAAAGTGGCAGAAGGTCTTTTCCAGACCAAAGAACATCATGTTGGACCAAATTTAATCACATTGATGTCCATGCAATAGGAAATTTCCTACTAAAGGTGTATGGAACTTGTGTATTAGAAGTGTCCTCAGGAACTCCAGCTCATGTTAAATAAATTCACCAGTGACTCCTGTTGCTACTGGCTTTTGAAGAAGCCAGGCTGGTATATGCTCAAACATCTCTGTTGTGTTTATTATTCTCACTTGGACTGAAGTCAGGATCCATGGACTGTAATGGAGATATAGCTCTCACCCACACATGGCAGCTGCTTGAAACTATATATCTGAGGTCAGTATTGTCTTCCTACCCCCCTGTTTTATTGACTTACCAGTCAGATGACTAAATAGTTTGTGAATCAACTCCTGAATTAGTAGACTTTCTTGACCCATGGAAATAGAAATAAAAAGTGGTTAATCAGTCTCATACATTAAAATAAACTCAAATTATATGTCACAATATTGACATGCAAACTGCAATTTTTCATACTCTGCTTCAGAAACTTTTTCTGAGGAGCAGCAATCTTGGAAGAGGGACAGTACAGAGAGAGGGGGATTTCACAAGTTCATCAGCTAATTTTAATCTACTTCTGCTGGAGAGTCAGAGTTCATGTAACTTTGGGTCTATGCTCTTGCAGCTGAGCTGAGCCTCTGTCTCAATGGTTTTGCATTAATGTTGCCAGCAGACACTATTTTGCACTGGCGAAACACCAGGTCTTTCTCTAGTAAAATCACCCCGTGACATTGCTTCTGGAAGACAACCACAAAACCTAATCCCTTAATCCCACTTGAGAAAGCTGTTTTAAATGGAAAGCAGAGTTGTGTTCACTTCCATACTCACATGACTGATTCTGACCTCAGTTATGCCAGTACAAATTGAAACACACACTATAACATGGCAAAATTTGCCCAGATTCTGTAATTCCCATCTGTGTATAAAATGGATCCATGCTACACTGATAGATGCATCAAAGACCCAAGAGACAACAAATATCACATTACTGGCAAAAGTATGAACTTAATTAGGAGTTAAATTTCAAAAACCCTTTCGCCCCTGCCTCTAATAAAGAGGAGCTGAGCCACTTACCTGGAATATAAAGATTCATGATCATGCTTTGGAAAAAATTATCAAATTTTTAGCACATGTCCCAATTTGTAAATTATTTTCAGATGGCTATTTCCTTACTTTTTTTTTTTTCCTAACCTATGTTCTGTATTATATAAACTATAAGATAGATAAACTCTATATCGCTCCACAGCAGCAATGTGGAGATCCAGAATCACAACTCTTTTCCAAGTTACACAAAGTAGTGGTTGCAGGCCATATACCCTGCATCTTGAATGAGGATTTTTGAAGTGGGGGGATCATCTGTTGATGAAAAAGCCTTAGAAGTCCTGGATCACATGCCAGGTTTGTACAGGAAAATAATGAAAATAAAAGGGGGGAAAGAAAAAAATCAAAATCTCGCTTTCTTGGTTTTAGAAATGAGCAGAAGCAAAATCTTTGTCTTCCATCTCACCACTTTGGCATATAGGTGTCATTCATAAGGTGGATTTACCTTCTACTCTCTGTGTTCTTATCATTCTGTGTACAGAGCTCTCGTTGTTCACTACGTGTGTTGGGTATCATGGAAAGGCAGGGGAAATCTAGAAAGTCTCCAGAGAGAATAAGGAAATGTCTGCTGTGGTTCATAATGGCTTGACCAAAACACTGATGACATTTAAACAGTGTTTATAAAGCATATTTAAGTCCATGGCTGAAGTGAAAAGTTATTATCATTAATATCCTGTGGTTTCTTATAAATATATGTGCTTTTATAATAGTTTTTACAGAAATAGTGCCTTCCCCCCACCCCACCCCCGGCCCTTTTGGCTAAGGAGCTTTCAGTGAGGCACCAGCAATACACACTGCCATTGTCACAACTTGGTGGTGAAACTGTTGATGACGTAGCAGGGCTCCATGTAGGTGAGTTCTTGAGCTCAGGAAGAACCTGAGAGCTCATACCTTGCTCCCAGTAATGCATGTTCATATTTATTATCTTTATTGCTTTTACTGCACTGGTAGGATTAATTTCACCTCATTCTGGCCATCAAAATTGATGAAATACGTGTGTCCTGACAATGACTGGAAATTTTTTTCACCTAATTCAGTATGTCATATCTTAGACTATGAGGAATCCCTTCCTTTCAAAGTCATTTTTAAGGCAAATGGGTTCCAATTTAAGAGATTTAAATGAGGTTATTATTTGGATTAATAATGCAAGATGGTTTCATAACTGATTTCCACAAGGCAAAACACACAATGTCATGGAAAATAGCACTTATTAATACTACAGGCCAGATCTGATCAAACAGAAGGCAGAGGAATTCTGTGACTAAACTGGAAGCAATCCCAACACTCTGTGATGCAACCTCACATGGAATAAGATTGCTAGAAATGGGATAAAATTTATTGGTTCACTCTGTCTCCTAGCAACTGTTAGCATTTTTCCTTGTGAAATTATATGTTTTGTCTTATTTATATCTGCTAAAAATAGGTCTTTCACTACTGTTTTTGTCACATTCTTTACAAACAAAATGATTTCAATGTGTGAAAGGGTTACAAATACATGTCTGGTCTAGAAGAGCAAATGTCTAACTTCCAACTAAATAATGACTCAATTTATCAAGAGGTGGTTGCAATGTGAAACAATATTCCACAGATTTTTGTTTGCACTATTTAGTCCTGATAGCAGTAGTATCAGTGCAGAATTACACACAGAGACTTAAGAGACTTGTAGAATCACTTATAAATTTTGCTGTCCACAGATTTTAGTTACATTTATTATCCAAAATCCAGATTTGAACTCTTGTGTTCTGTCCTGTCCTTTCCTATCCTATCCTATGCAATAAGGTACTCCTGAAAGTGTGTTACTAGTCTGTTCTTTATCTCTAGCAGGTAGTTGAAGCTTCTTAGTCTGATTTTGCAAAGAAACAACATGGTGAAATCTGTGAATGTTCAAAATTAACCATTTGCAATATTTTTTCTTCCTAATTATAATTTTCAAGTAATGTCAAATGTAAACTTGAAAACTATGTGACCAGGTAATGGTAGATTTGTGGTAGATTAAAAAAAAAAAGAAGGAAGAAAAAAGGAAAGTAGGCAAAAATTGTGGCTTTCTTTTCTTCATTGAAGAATGATTTTATAAAACCAAGGATATATTAGCAAAAATTATCAATACTCATACATTTATTTGCATATCTTTTCATTCTTTTCTCATGGATGGTAAATTGCTTTTGTTTCACATTGGTTTGTACTTTTTTCTTGAAAACTGATTCTGTATGAAATTTAAAACAATTTTCAGTAAGTTAATTATCAGTAGAATCACATTTTATTATTAGTCCTATAAAATATTGATTAAAATATCCAAGTAAAGTACAATAGCTAAAATTAGATCCTCTCTTAATTCTGAAGAAGGGTGTACTTTATTTCCTATTTTCATGATTTTATTTTATAAATTATTTAACCAGCTTTGTAAAATACAATGAAACCAAACAAATCATCTCTCAGTATTGCATAGTAAGTAGAAAAAACATGTGTGTTTATGTTGTGTGTACAAACCTGCCATTTGTTGTCATATCAAATACAGAAAATTGGATTTTTTGTTAAAAGCAGAAACACGTTAATATGGATATGCATCCATATGCTTCTCAGAAATTTCCCAAGATTTCGAAGTGTGAGAACTTCAAATGTAGATTAATAAATATGTATTTAAATACTTAAACACAGGAATGCTTTTCAAAAGTGCTGAGAATATTACATTTCCCAAGTATGACAGTGCTTGCTCCTGACTTTGGGAAACGAAGTCCCTCATTAAGATAATTAAAGTATGAAAGACCAACTTTTAGCCTCATTGTTTTTAAGTTCTTTGTCCATAAGTCAGTGTTATAGCTCATTTCAACACTTTGAATGACCATCTCCTTCAAACAAAATTAAACGAATGGACTCAGAACCAGACTATTGTCACAGGAAAACCACATGAAACCCTTCTTCATGCTTTTATCACCACTGTCATTAACAATTGGAATGCATAAGAGCACATAATGCACAGTAAGCAGTGACTTCTCTCTGCTCCAGATGAGGTTATAACCACCTGAAGAAGAAAACCCCAAGAGCTGCTTCTACCTCTACTTCACTTGAAATACATGGGCTGCTCAATGGTGGCGTTCAGTAAGACAATGCATCAGTTTCCCTGCTGAAGAAAGATGCCGTTTAAAGAAATCAGCCTTATTATGTCCCAATGACAAGCATAATTAAGAATGTCTGTCTCTGAAAGGCATAAGAATAGAGGGAAAGCTTTTGTTCACCTGAGCACACTACCATCCTTGACCCATCCAAGTAATTTAAGCCCTGGTTGAATTGGACAAGGACAGGTGTAATTGGGCCCCAGTCTCGGCTGCTTCCAGCCTTGCAATTACCCTAATAAGGTTGTCTGTGGAGGGGTCAGTAACTAGCGGCCAGTTTGGCTGGAGCCTTCTCCAGCTGTCAACAGAAGGAGAACAAGGAGTCCATTGGGTCACAGCACGAGACGAAATGAATGCTGGTAATTGATCTAGTGACAGCAGCGTCTGTCCTGAGAAGAGAGAAATGGGCAGCTGCAATGAAAGACTTGATGCCAAAAAAGCGCCAAACAAAAAGAAAGAAAAGTCCACAAACTTGTATGTTTCTGAAGACACGACAAGGGGGGATATTACGTGGGTAAAGGGCATGTAGTCCTGTGGACATTAAACATGGACATTTCATTCAGTTATGCACAGCAATGTTGCCATCTCTGTTCCTTTATGTGAAACTAATAAAACAGGCCTTTCCACAAGCTTTTTAGCTCTGCCCTCTCAGCACACTCCCTTCCAAAATACCCAAAGGCATTTGCAGCCTATAGGTAAGGATCCATAGGTAATGTTGACAGATGGGCAATTATGTTCCCTTGTGTCTTTCCAGGAAGGTTCTGGATCTACCCTTGAAAATACTTTCCCAATTAGTGTTGTGATTCAGCGAGTATATTCTGAGGTTCATTATTTCAGGTGGGCTGAAATGTAATTTTAACCCGTCCTTCCATTGCTCTGTTCTTGTGGCAGTTTTTAATTAAACATAGTCTTTAATCAATTAAGTGGCAGCTGCAAGTAATGTGTTAGTGCTCTGAACGTGTCTTTAGAAATACCCAAACTTATAGAAAATGCAAGTTCAAATACCAGCAGGGAAGAGACTGTCTTTCATCCTTCTTTTGAATTCCATGAAATTTCCTGTCTGGGTCTACACATCAATATCTTGCCTAGACATAAGAGACAGACGTTCAAAAACAATTCATCCCTTCTCCTTTTTCTATCTGTATGGTAATTTAGGATAATAGAAATAATAGTAGTAATAAATATCGAAGCTGGAGTTAAGGATTGCAGGTTTAGAGCTTGAAAACCCCTGCTTATTCCTGGCAGAACCTACCTGTATGGAAAGGGTGTTGATGGCATTGATAAAGACTGTTGCTTATCATTACTTTGACTGCAGGGCTAGCATAAAATATACATGTGTCTGTATAAAATTAAGCTCATGGTTACTTGTAATAATGGTAGCAATAATAATAATAATTGTTGTTACTCTTTATAGTTGAAGCTAGAGATTATTTTCTCTCACTTTTTACAAAGATATAACAAATGTACAGGTACCCTAGTTAGACATCTAAGATCTAGTGTCTCTCTATATACTAATCAACCTAGAATCTCCATACATATTTTTTTTACAAATTGAATAAATACAACTAGGAAAGCGTGAGAAAATATAATTGCCATTATACCACTATACATGTGAAAAATTAGAACAGAGACACCAGTAGGTTATGAGTGGGATTGCCAGAAGTAAGAAGGTGGAGGTGCTTACCTTCGCTATTCTCTTTAATCACTAGAGAGAAGTATGTGACAGTAGCAGGTAAGTGATTCACCCCCTTCAGGGGTGGTTAAGAATAAAATGAATTAAGATGAATTCTGCCTGGAGTAACCTTCTACTCTCCATCCTATCAAGGGATGACTAGCTCAGTTGTAGATGTTGAATCTTGAGGGACTAACGTTGAAGGAACTCCTGCCTGTGACTTGAGCATGTTCAGACTTGGAGATTGTGGCATAGTCAGGAACAAGATTGAGTTTTTTAATGCTCACTTACAAATGAACCCAAAGAAACTAAGTGCCTTTGCAAGGGATCAGGAGGACTTGTCAACAGGAACAGGGAATGAGACCACATGGTACTTCTCATTTCATGAGTTTTACCATCACATTCTTCATGAAGGTCCACAACTCTCAAAACATTGTGATCTGTTAACTACTTCTCGGATATGCATTTCCAGCAGGATGGCAAATTGCAATGATACGGAGCGTGAGCTTCCATTTTAGATTCATGTACATTAAATAACCCACAGAGTGTCTGTGAGCTTAGAGCCATTGGTGACGATGTCTTGTAACTAATGATCTGCCTAGCAGGGAGGCCACCATGCAAGACATTGACCTGGGGAACTGGACCGGCTTGCTTTGACAGGGCGTCATGTCTCCATGGACCCTATAGCTCCCTGCCAAAAGGAGTGCATGATAATAATATTTAAAAAAAATATGTTGGCTTGTAATATTTTTCTTCCTCTCATCCTTATGCCACGATGCCAAAGAAGTTAGAAGGAACGCTGGCTACCCAAATGATGGATTTATGACTACAGCTGACGCCTTTTTTCCTGTTGTGAATCAGAAGTTT
This sequence comes from Scolopax mira, assembly GCA_004320125.1. Taxonomy (NCBI): domain Eukaryota; kingdom Metazoa; phylum Chordata; class Aves; order Charadriiformes; family Scolopacidae; genus Scolopax; species Scolopax mira. The sequence continues at coordinate 255,631 of BJBW01000016.1, forward strand.
TAAAAAACAGGCGTGTATCTCCTTCACAAATAGCCTGTGTTAACAGAGTGCATCAGGATCCAATGCACGTGTCGAGGACCATGCTGAGCTCAGCTCGGAAGTCACGTGCTTGTCCACTAGCAGAAAGCCTGACACACCTGTCAGACATCAGAATCCCTTGGGTGCATTAAACACACTAAATTCAGGCTCTTTTCCCTGTGGAACACATCTGGGGGTCCAAAAAATAATCTCTGATGATATTGTTTTCATTTTTTTTTTTACGGGTTCTGCTTAAAGAAATTCCACTTAGGTGTTCTTTCTTCATCTGAAGCATATCTTATTTCAGGGTACAAACCAGACTTGGAGGGCAATCATATTTTGAGGTGACACATTTGACTTATTTTCTGTGGTACAGTAAACTAACTGAATCAACTTTTCTGGACATAAAGACTATATTTGCTGGTGCAATCAGGTAAGAACTTAGCTTAGACTGAGATGTGCAAAACTTGTCCATGAAATTGGGCACCCCTAGAAACCTTCCCAAGGTTATGATTGTTTTATCAATGTCATTCAAAAATGAAATTAATTTACATGTAAGGATTTCTGTCCATATGTTCAAAAATTTAAGGCAATGTCCTGAAACTCACCTTTCAGTGAGGAAAAATGTTTACAACGAAGATCTAAGAATGGGAAAAGCTATTTTCCATGTTGAAGATGCTACCTTCATGATTAAAAAAAAATACATAGCAAAATAAAATACAAAAACCAAGCCCAAACCAAAAAAAAGAGAACAGTGGATAATTTAATCTTTTGCCAAGTGTCATAAGTAGGAAAACCAAAAAAGGAATTATCAGAAACTGAAGAATGCAGAAACAAAAACAATTTAAATTTAGAAAAAGCTATTGAAGCCAAACCATATGAGCATTGAAATGGATTGTCTTTCCCTCCGTAGGAATATGCAGGCTACATCCCAAAGCAGCCAGGGTGTATAATGCACACTCTCCAGACCACTGCAGCTTCTGGGGAGCCAGACCATGAGCACTGGCTGTTAGGCACTGGGTCCAGTTTTAACTTTTTGCTTTCTCTGCATCTCACTTTTCCTTCTGGGTATCAGACTGTTTTCTTCCACTTTTTGTGAACTTTTCTCATTAGGTTAGAAGCCTTCTGACAATGAGATCATCTGTTACTTGCTTCTGCCATGCTTCAGGCAAAAGGACCCCCATATCTTGGTCAAAGCTTTTACAGTTGCTGTAAGAACAATATAGTTGATTCCCACATGGAATTTACTTACTGCACATATTGATCTTATAGATGTGATATATGTGACTGCCACTGTATATACAACGATAAGAAATGGCCATGGTGTCTCTCACTTTTCCCTTGGCCTGTGTTCAGATTTTTCTAAAGTAACTAAAGCTGGTCTATTAAAATGCTAATGAATAAGAAGGAATTATTTTAATGGAGGGACATCTAAACTGCTTTTCCTTACTTAATTTTTGCAGTGGAAGACATATGATGGAGTTATTGAAAAGGCATTAAATAATCAGATTGTTTATTCTTACACTTACAAATACTTAACAGTACAAATCTTACTTTTTACCCCCTATTTATTCAAGTTAAATGTACTTAATTTGCATGGGAAAACATTCTTTTTTCTTTGGAGAAACTTAAAAATAAGTTTCCATTGCTGAAACGGAAACCTGAAATGGAAAATAGGTTTCCTTTGCTGAAACTCATGAAAAATGACTATAATAGCCAAAACTGCATGACAGAAGACTTCAGATAGGAGTTTCTGTTCCTTTATACTGTCCTCAGAGAAATTAGTGTAATTTGGATTAACCAGCAGTGAAATGAAATCACTTAATCAGTAAAGTTACAATTCAACACAGATTTCATTTGCTCTTCAATTATTTAAGAAGTTAGACATTCATTGCAGTGACATTATTGAAGTCACTGCAAAATTTCTCCTTAAAATCAACAGGTTAAATGTTGTGTGCTGTGTCTACCACAATAACACAACCTTCACTCGACCTTTCACATTAGGTTAATTCTGCTGTCACTGATGCCTCTTTAAGTCCCTTAATAAATGTACTATAGGTAGAGATAGTCCAGGCTTCAGGACTTCTTATTTATGGTTCTACCTAACACTCTATTAAGAAACAATTCTAACACTTTTACTGATGGAAAAGGAAACTTCAGTATAAAGTAGAGGTTACACACAGACCCAAACTTACTCTGCCCATACAAGCCAGACCTGGATCTCTATCTGTACACCTACACCAGCATGCTGCTGACCACAGCATAGTCATCCTACCGTGTGTGCCAGTTTGGTTGTCCTGGAGTGATACCAGTAGAGCTTTGGTCGCCTATATGTATCCACATAAAACTCCTCACAGTTTTCATACCCCTGTTTGTACATAAATTATAATCAAAATGTCCTTTTCCCTCATTCAGATTCCAGATTGGTTCGTTCAGATACTCGTTCCCTGAACAGCAACTCAAAATTGTGTTTTATCTGCATTGTTCAGTGGGTGGTCCTCCCCACCATTATTTATTACCTGCTGACGACAGAATGATTGGTTTCCTCCTGGGCTTTTCCATGCTTCTCCTTGTTAAATGTTACTGGAAATATTCCAGCAATTTTTTTTTTCCCCTTGGAATCTGCTGATTTTTTAACATTTATATGGTTTAGAGAGTTGAGGTAGGATTCTTCCCACCTACTTTTAGGAGGGCGTTTCACAGATTAAGACATCTATTTTTAGGTTTTGGCATGCAGGTGTCTCCAGACAAGGTAAGTATCTGAGAAGTGGAGATCTAGACCGTACAACTAGTGGACTCTACAGGGCACTGGCACACATAAGTGTCCCCTCCTTCTCTTTCTGATCTCAATGAGGACATTGTAGGGACAACAAGAAGCCTATGAGCCCCATGAGGCAGCCTGAAGCCACCTACATCCCTGCCATTTCAGTTCAACTCTGGCTTAGCCACAGAAATGACTCTTGCTCATTTGAGTGTACTAGATTAAAATAAACAATATCTCCACCAACCTAAAGCGTGCAACTGCCTAATAACGCCTTAGGAACTCCTTCTGGCCTTCTCAGTTGAAATTTGAAAATTACAGATAATTACAAGCGGCAGAAAAAGAGTCTTATAACAGGAAGTGCTGGACAGTGTTAATAACAGATTTCATTAACAGATCCACCTATACTATATACAACAGCTGCATTAAGAAAAAAAAAACCACAAAAGACTAGACACTCAGCATAATAGGTACTAGGTAAATAAGTAGGCAAATTGTCTACAAAACCATATAAGAATATTTTTGCTTTTTAAAGTACACATTTTAAGATGTAAATAGTGGGCTTGTGGAAAAGTCACATGCATTCTAAATAGTTATGAGAGCAGTTTGTCATAAAAATCTGCAAAAAAAAAGGTAAACTAAGATCCTGAGTTTGTGAGGTATAGCAGACCTCTACCCAATTCAATTTTTTTTTGCTGTCCAATGGGTGTGAATGTACCTCATAGACCTCAGTACAGAATAGGTGTATAACAAAACACCATAGTGAATGGTTTAAAATGCTTTAAAAAAATAAACTGTCTGATCAGATCAAATCCACAAAAACCACAGCTTGATCTATTCTTTGCATGTGAAATATCCACAGAACTGGGGTTGCTCTCTTTACTAGTTAAGAGTAGTGTCTGTATCTATTTCTCTTTGATAGGCAACACACAGGGTCCACACGTTTGTCAGTGCCCAGTTGGAGAACGGAGCACTTTTTGCAAATAGTTCCCCAAGACTCCCACTGTCAGGAATTTTGTAGTTCCTCAGCAAATTCTGTTTCCACTGTAGAAATTAATCATGGGAAGAAAATGCTCTAGGACATGGCTTATCTTACTTGATAAATGTACAACTACTAGCAGGCTGGAGTTTCAACTCATACATACCAGTACTTTTATTCTGAAAAGTTCTCCTTTACATCCCTGGGTTGCATGGGTCAGAGAATATGTGGAGGTGCTCCATGTTTTCAATTTGCTGAAAGAGACTGCAGTGAAGAAGACTGTGTCAGCCATATATGGTGAATACATCATGAACGGAGAACAGTTGGTGAGAGCACTGCATATGTTTGATTTTGTTGCATGTGTGGTTTATAATTCACTGGAGGCTATTCATCTCATTAGTTCTGTGTGGATCTCTCACACTAGGATAAGCAGCCTTCGTTTCATGATGGTTCTGGTCTACCTGATTTAATACCAAGTGGATGCAACAAGACTGGTGACACATGAAAGTCCATAGGGAAACCTATGAGAGAGCCAGTAAGGTGCTCCCTTGCTCCTCATTTGTTTTAGACACAAATTGATGAAATCTGGATTCTCTTAACAATGCTTGGCAGATCAGCCATGTTTTTGGAAGCAGAACATAACACAGGCTTGGGCTGGGACTCAAAGACTTGGGCCATTTCTGCCTGAGCTGCTTGATCTCAGCCTTGAAGAAAAAACAAATGCAGGCATGATAATAAAGAGGCAGCAAACAACAAAGCCCAACAACACCAGTGCATAAAGAAAGGTATGGAAGAATTCTAATTGGGAGCAGTGAAACAACCATTCCCCTGAGACGTCTTTTGCCTTAGCCTTTCAGAGCTCTGAAGACATTGGCCACAGATGGAACAGTCATCAGTGGCCAGAACTTCTCCTGCTTTCGCTGACCTACAGGAACCAGTCAATAGTACGTAGTGGAAAGCAGTTAACCACTGTGCAAAAGGAAAGACTAATCCACCTAAAGCTGAAGGCTGGATGCTGCTTTGATGGGAAGTAAGCAAACAACCTTCACAACAAAATATGGACTGTATCATATAATAAGGAGTGTGAATGGGAAACATAGTGAAGGAGAAAGGAGCCTGAACTCCTACATTGCTATTGAGTGGCCAGGGTCCATCATGGGCTAAGACCTTTATTACTGATAGGTGTGTGTCCTTTATGGGGATGATTTTCTCTTCAGGCATGAGACCTTTGTTCACACTTTGGTCAGTCAGGGGAATGATGAAATATTGAAGCATCGACTTGCACTGGCATGAAAAACGCAATGAACTCAATCTGTATTTTTATCAAAGAGAAGGCTGAGCAGTGATTGGATTTCAGTTTGCATACACTTACATGACAAGGACACATTTGATGATAGTTTTCTTAGGGCAGGGGTCTAAAAAACATCCAATAACCAAAAACAGAAGACAAAAAACCAATAAACAAAAATAGAAGACAGAAAAATTCAGGTGGAAAAGTAGGTTTTAACCATGAACCAAGTTAACAGCAAACTGATGTTTTCAAAAAAGTTTTTTCCCCTGTTTCTGGACACTTAAAGACTGAATATTTTTCCCCTGAAGGGTATGCGTACCTTCAAACTGCACTTAAGAATGTCTTGGGACCTGGGTTATGTGACACGTTTTGCATCCTTTGTCAGCTACTCAAAAAAACTTCAGCAACTTTCTTCTCTGAGGGGATGCCCCTTAATCTAAGGTGGTACAAGAAGTAGCAAATTTTGTAGTTTTCCTTTTCCATTCTCTTTCCATGTTTCTATAGGAAACAGAGATGGTGAATAGTACCAAGCACACCTGAATCCTATCATCCACCTCCCTGATTATGTCTTTTGCCAAGGGCTGTAATGAAGTAGCCATATCAGGGCAAAAAGTTTGAGTAAACTTCAGACAGCGTACCTTCTCTCCCCCACACAATTATTCCTGAAAACCATAATCTTGGCTCCAGGGAGACCTTATAGCAGCCTTCTAGTACCTGAAGGGGGCTTTCAAGAAAGGGAGGGACTGTTTGCAAGGGCATGTAGCGTTAGGACAAGGGGCAATGGTGTTAAACTAGAGCAGGATTAGACATTAGGAAGAATTTCTTTACAATGAGAGTGGTGAGACCCTGGCCCAGGTTGCCCAGAGAGCTGGTGGAGGCCCCATCCCTGGAGACGCTCATGATCAGGTTTGAGGAGTTTCCGAAAAAGGTGATCTACTTAAAGGTGTCCCTGCTTATACCTGAGGGAGCGAACTAGATGGCCTTTAAATGTCCCTTCCAACCCAACACATTCTATGATTCTATGATCTTGATCAGTATCAGTGTCTATCTGGATCAGTCTGAAAACCATACTGTGCAGATGGAGCTGGATGAACAGTTGCCCACAGCTACCTTAGAGAATACAGGGCTTCTTTTAAAATTTATATATATATAAATACATATACATATATATACGTATATTACATTTTCATTGTCCAGTGATTGTTGTCGGATGCAGATTGGATCTCTTTGGACCCATTTTCATTCTCATTGCACACATTAGACCAACACCTTCACCTGGATGCGTTGGCAAATAGGTGTTTATTGGCACACCTGGAGGAGGGATATGCAGAGGGCTGGAGGCTGCAGAGGACACCTGCCTGCAACCTGGCAGGGTTGAAGGTAAATACCCACTGAGCCATCCCCTGCAGCCAGTTTTGGCTTGTCTTTGTTCTCTGCCATGGACCTGCTGCATGATCATGAGGGCCCTAATTTGTCTCACACCCTTAAGTGTCCCGTGGAGATGACGATATTTCCTTGCATTTCCTTAGTCCATGGATGATCTCCCCAATGAGTGTATACAACCCCTGGCAAAAAAAATGAACAGTAATGGGGCTAATATTCCAACTTTATGAAAGGGTACTTGTGGGTGTCTCAGAAACACGACAACTTGAAGGCTGCTTTCTCCTCAAAATGATGTAGCCTGGAATCCCTTCAAGGCCCTTCATGCTAACAGCATAGCAGCGCAAACGGCTTAGGAGGGAGCACGCACTGAATTACAACCTCCTCCTTCAGGAACTCTGAGTTCCCTTTAAAAAGAAGCTGTTCGTTTTGCTGCTGAGCTAACGTGATTAAACAAGACAGGTCTGGCAGGGCTCTTCCACATTGTCAAATCCTGAACAAAAGGCGTAATTTTCCTGTTTCTTACAACTCCAAACAGCCTGCTTATAGAGATGGCAATTACTCACAGGTAGCGTAACTCAAGATTTTTCCAGTGTTTATATCTCCACATGAAGCATACATTTACATGGCAACGGCATGGGACAAGACATGTCTTTTAATTTTCCCATCATAATTCATGGCATAGCCGTGCCAAAAAAACACTGGAGCTGATTACCAAGTGTGACTGCGATCGGATCATTTAGCAATTTGAGTTTCCACACCTTTTGTGTGAGGCTGGGCTTTGTTTTACTTAAAGCAATAATTGCATTCTAATTTCATAATACGGGTAGTGGTTGCTTCATCTCTCTGTGCCTTCAAGGAAAAGAAAAGGTACACAGAACACAACAAACATTTTTTTTTTAATTAATTTTTTAAAATGAGCTAATAAATGTTTACCTGCTTCACAGGTGTGCTTGCTCCAAAGTGACTTAATTATCATTCCCACAGTCCCCATAAAAAGGATCACAAAAGGATTATACACTGATGTCATCCCCAGTAATAATGAATTACAGTTTTACAAAGAAGAGAGTTAACAAACCATTTTCAGGAATAAAAGAATGGCAAAGGTTTTCAAGTAAAATGTGTTAAAGAAGGAGTTAAGATTTAATAGCTTTTAATTCAGGCAGAATTTCAAAATGAACAGCAGTAACGGATGATTACAAACAGACTTGGGCTCCATCCTGATCAATGCTAAAATTCAAAGCTCCCCCAGTGAACAACAGAGAAGATTAAGGCACCTCTCGCATCCCAGTAGCATAGATCCAGAGCTTGTTGGAAACTGTTTACTTTTCTTCTCATCCAGAGCATAAACTCCATGCTTCAGCTGCAGTGGTTGGGTCATGTCAGTTTATCAGGTCACATAACACGTGACAGGTCATGGCGTGTCCCAGCTGGTTTAGGTTTCATTGGATTACTCATCCTCACCTCCATCACAGCAGCATGAGTTCCCACAAAGTCTTCAGTCCTTCATGACAGATCTAGTCAATCAGCTCCTACTTTTGTACCCAGGCACAACCTGGAGGAGCTGACGAGGAGTAAATGGGCAGTAGGGCTCTACTGTGTGTCCAATGTGTAATATGTAATCCTTTAACTTCCATGGGCTTCAAACTAGGTTAAGTACTGAGTCCTTTCCTAGAGACCAAAGGGAATCAATCAAGTTGTCTGAAAAGAAAGCCCAGATAACTCTTATTTAAAATATAAAGGAAAGACACTTCAAAACTTTATAATGTGCATGTTAAAAGATGTTCCCTATCTTTTAGGGAACTGTGTTTCTGGTCTCATTTTTGCCATAAATTTCTTGCTTTATCTCAAGTACTTATCACTTTTATAGCTTCTGAAATTTCTGAAGCTACCAAACAAGAGTGGGTATTTTCTGTTCTGGTCTCTGCCACAAACCTTGTCTGAAGCAGTCTATGTGTGCTTTCCCCAGCATATATATGTGTACACATATAAGTAGAGACCATGCATAGTTGTTTGTTTCACTCATGAGTGTGCAGCTCACATCATGTGCTCTATAAAGTGTCTTGGTATGACTTAAGATTTCATAGCTCTTCTTACATGTTCCATGACCACTTTCATTAACAATATACTTTAGCCCTTTTATGATATTTTTTATCATAAACTTCAAAAGGCTTTTAAGTTACTGTATCCTTAATCCTTCCCAGAACCCAACAGGGAAGGCACAATCATCTCTTCTTACAAATCAGCAAGAAGTGCTTATGTGAGTTTACCACAGTACAGAAGGAGCAGTGTCAAATTTAAGATTAGGATTTCAAAACATCTATGATCTTCTCTCTTGTGTGGGTCTGCAAACAACTGTGAAGAATTCGATACTGTGAAAAGTAAGTTTTCCAGAGCAGAGAAGGGCCAATAGTTGCAGTCTGGCCATAACCATCTAGCTCAGAACATACTTGATGTAAGGAGTCTGCTTGTGCCCCTTTCTATCCAACAAGGAAAGAAAGGATGCCTCAGAGCATCATTTAAACCATGCAACAGATCTCTCCTTTAAATCAAGCCCTTCCTTTTCTCCTGTCTATACAGACAGTCCACAGTGTTAAGCTTCCTAGTGTCGCTGTTTGTAGGTAGTACAAATATCCTTCTCTAATGCTGCATGATTGAAAACAACCCTTTGCTTTCACCCATTGCACAATGCTCATGCCAGCTGCATAAGTAGAATAGGTTTGAGTTCCAAACAATTGCTGGCTTTTAGTTTTGACACACTGAGTAGGATTCATTTGCCTAAATACAGGCATCTCAGGCATATATATGAGATATTGCACTATCACCAACTGCTGCAACTGCAGAAGTAGCACAGGCCTCCCAGAAATCCTGCATCACATGACAGAGATCTCTTGGCTTTTCCAGGGTACTCAAATAGCCCAGGCACCTGTGTTTAAGCAACCTAGATCCATCCGTTTATAACCAAGCTCTTTGATGTCATCAGAAGACATCAACGATTCTTCTTGGAAATTTGATAATTCTATTTCTTCATCAGTTCTCCACGGGCCTGTAATTCAAAGAACTAGAACGAGCCTGGTTCTCATTTGCAAAATCCTTCAAGCAACTGCATGTAGCTTTATGGTCTGTCAATAATTACACTGTGAAAGCTTACAAAATAACAGAAATTTGTTCCTGGTTTTAAACACACCATGGAATTGAACCCAATTTTCTTTCCATTTAATAGTTTGAATAATTGGCTTTTCCTTGTTTTGGGCTCGGACTTTCTCGGGGTCTGAAAAGTAACTAAAGTCAAACCTGAGTTTGTGTATGCGCTGTGACTGTGTCAAGCATAATATTCGATGATTTGAAGAGAGTTAGCATTAAATTAGCACTGATCAGTAATGATGTCTATGGATACCTCTGGGGCATTTTTCTTTCAAAAGGCGAAAACTCCCACAGAATTACCCTTTTTTGGCAAATGCTGTCTGACTGCAGTTACTTTCCTGTTTGTAGCTGTAGCTCAACGCTTTCTCTGTTGTCATCTATACCCAAAGAAACATGAAAAATAAGGCAGACTGAACAGGTCATGGCTGTATTGTGTATTTATCATGATGGGAATGTCCTTCACCTCTGACTTTGCACATGGCACCTCAGTCTTTACCTCCCAAAGTGTCACAAGACAAGCAAACAAATGAAAGATGAAGAAAGGAGAAAGGGTATACCATCACTTTAGTTCCTTAAATTGTCTAAATAGTCATTCAATCTCACCTATGCTAAATCAGACCTCTTCAAGAGATCCTTGAGAGAGAGAAGCACTTCCAGAGACCAATTCTTCCCTCTCATCCAGGCATCTGTTCAGTGACCTGTGTGGCTGAGACGACTGCCTATGGATGGCTATAAAATAAGAAAGATGAATCCTGCCCTTAGTGACTTGCCAAGGTCATTCCGGAAACCGGCAACAGAACAAGAACACAACTGTGATCTAAAGAGTCCTAATCCAGAGCCTGACCCAAAATGCACCTCTCCCACGTTCTCCAAGCAGAGATTGCAAAACCTCCTTCACAAATATTAAATTCCACATCAATTTTATCACTGCTGTTGTGCAGATGAAGTCAGTTGCTAGATGAGTAAACCAAAACAGACAGTGAATCCACCTAACCATTAGCATGCAGGGAACAAGTGATGGGCTGGCAAGAAATGTAATTTCTTTTCTTTTTCTTGTTCTATGCTTCTGACCATTGCCACAGTTTTCTTCTCCATATCTCAGCTAAGTTTTAACCTGGAAATATGATGGGTAGTCTTCTCCCTTGTAATTGTGGGGTCTCAGTTTAGTTGCTTTCCAACTGAAATGCTATAGGATGTCTGAAACCTCTACGCAAGACTAGTAGAAATAATACAAAATCCAGGGGAGACCCACAACTTTCTGGAGAAGCAATAAAAAGCCAGGCAGGATATCCCAAACTACTCCAGTTGGGAATGGATGTGATTAGGAAATGGAAAGGGTGGGCTACAGCTCACAGTTTAAGACATCTTCATGTGGGTGATTTAGATCATCCAAGCTCTCATTATAGTTAATGGAGATCTAGTGCTTAGTTCAGGTGTCTAAGCATAGCTGCTATTCTAGCACTAATTTAAAGCTATTTAGCTCAGTTTGAAAAACCTTTAAAATTCCATGTTGAAAGAAATTAAAACTATTCTGATATTACAATAGAGTTTTCTATGGCATGATAGACCAGACCAACTGTTTGTCTTGATGTTGTTTTCCAGCTGAAGAAACAATCTGTTCAGGGAAGGTACATGTCTATGTGGTTTACGAGTATCTCCAGCAAGATGATCACAATGACCCTTTCTGGCCCCAATATACATCTATTCCATCACTGGCCTACAAATTTTACAATGCAGAAAGTCTGAGAGACAGGGAAAAAGAAAAATTTACATGGCAACTGCATTGCATAACTAGCAATCATCATAATAGAATTACTGACATTATGGGCTGCTAAAGGAACAGTTAGTAGCTTGTCTCACTTGTCTGTAATTTACTCTGTGTCTATTTAGCCTTGATGTACAACCTAGGTCAATTGCTGTGCCACTTCCCTATCTTCCTACTTCTGAGTTATAGAGAGAAACGTGTGCCTCATGAATGACTATCTCTCCTGGTCAAGCTTGTCTCTCATGCTGTTCGGCAGTGCCATGTGTTAATAGATAGTGCTGAACAGTTAATATCACCAGCTAATTGGCAAAACACGTGTGAAGCAGATGTATTTAAATATAGAACGTGGAGGCTGAAGGAGTAACTGAAATGCATAAGTGATAAGGATTTATTATTAGAACAGATTAATGAGCCGACCTTTTTTATTTTTTTTTTCTCCCCTCTTTCATCTCTCCCTTGCCCGAGTGTATTTTAATTCTTCCCTTTCTGGAAGATTTTATTCCACTGTTGAGAAAATTGTGATGGATAATTTTGTGTTGGTTGCATGGCAGCACCTGAAAGACCAAACCATTTGTGCCATATACTGAGTGTGTGGTATTTGTGGAGTCTCAGGTCTGTCTGAGGAAAACAGTAACAACTGATTTACAAATTATAGATGAAGAAGTGATATGTGAAGAAGGGAGAGAGATGGAGATGTCTGTCTTACGCAGATGGGTTGTCTCAATGATCCATTGAGAGTATCAAACCAGAATATTCTATTCCCTTTAAAAGACCATTGGCTCAAGCCTCACCTTGTCCTCAGCTTTTCACTGCCTTTATTGTGAGGCCTCCCAGTGTCACAGGCCAGTCTTCTCCTGACTTGGCTACAGTGGAAACAGAGGTGTTTTCAGTTGTATCCTCACTTCCACGTTTAGTCCACATGGAAACTTCCAAGCCAACTAAGATAGCGGCTCCAGAATTAGGAAACGGAGTTTTGTCAAAATGCACATCCTTCACTTCACCCTCATACCACCCACTTCACACCTTCACCCTCAGCTTTGGATCTTATACCTCGTCCAAGGAGATTGCCTTCCAGTCTGAGATACCTGGACTGCTTTGTAAGCATCCGTTATGCCCACTAAAGTTACTGTGTGTATATCTGCTTTCTCCATGTTGCAGCTGGGTCATACTGTGGAAAGTGTAAGATTAGCATTTTCTTTGGATGAAAGTCTAAGTTAGAACTTAAATACTGATCTTGAATGAAAAGCAAACAGAAAAATTCATAAAGACAGATGCATTTTCCTCAATGCTGTTCTACTCAGCCTATCATTGCTCTTCCTACTCTTTCACCATGTGGCTGGTAGCTGGGTAATAGGGACAACAAGGCAATTCATCATGAAAAATTAAAGAATCACGCCCATGCTTTCACTTGTTCATGGCTTAATGCTTACTGTCAAGAGGTTGTGGTCCCCCAGATATTCGATTGGATTCAGTGGCAAAACACCTTTCCTTGATTTTAGTCTACAGACAGATAAATGGAATTTACTCACTCTTGAACTGGACAATTTAGAGTTAACTCACTTCTTGTTATCAGGCTTTCAATTCCAAATAGGTGAGGTTGCTCTTTTATTGATTTACTAAATGGTTTGATTTGAGCCATATTTTAATTGGTAGTATGTCTCTGCAAGACATCCAAGCTATGTGCAACCTAGAAGCTGAAATGCTTTTGCTGTGATGAGATCCTGAGCAGACATAGATTTCTTCATTCCTACAGTTTCCATGTGAAGGAGATCTATGTACATGGATTAATTGGGGGGGGGGGGGGGGGGGGAATTGGGGGGGGGGGGGGGGGGGGGGGGGGGGGGGGTGTAACACATCCCATCTTATCTCTGATCAGGACAGGAGGGGATTTTGATACCTTGGTACAATATGGAGTGTCTGTGTCCATATTTGTTGCCTCAGATACACACACACTCAGTAGACTTCATCAGGCTTAGGAAATAAGGACAATGTTCAAATAACTTCAAAAAAACCTACTAAATCTTCTGCAAATAAAATAAAAAATTAAAAAGGTTATTTTCATCTTTAAGATAAATGACTACATCTATGTGGAAAACCACGTAAGGATACAAATCATGCCCAGTTACACCCATGAGACCACTTGAAAATTAAACAAGGGCAGAATTTTCCAGCAAACAGAAGTTTCTTTGGGTTTATCCCATACTTTGCAACTTGCAATGGTTCAGGGATGTGATGTAAAGTGTTATCCATTATAGAGTTTGCTTAACTGATTGTGGTTTTCAGCACACCAAAGCTCCCCTAAGCTGCAGTTTTTGTTTTTATTGTTTGGGTTCTGTTGGAAACATATTTACAGTTATTCTAACATTACCCTTCATAAACAGATTACCATTGTAAATTGCACTATGGGGAAGTGGTAAAAAAATTTGGGCAGGATTAAGGTAATCCTAAAATAAGCTAATAAAAAACACATATAAGTGCTCTATTTTTAAACAGAGACAAGATGAGACACATAATTTCTTTCAATAGGTTTTCTGGAGCAATAAACCTTTAAACCCAACATACAATATATATACATGTTTGTGTGTGCGCGCCTGTGTGCATGGGTATTTTCTTAAGCTTCCCTTTGCCAAGATACAAAGCCCAGCTTGTCAAAGTTACATCATGTTTGTAAATCTCCTCTTCACTGAAATTTGTCTGACATCAACCTCCAGCTCATGTAAGTGTAAGTCTTCTTTGGCAGATGAATGTTTGGGTTTTTCTTTTTTTTCCAGAATCTATATCTCAGAAGGTGTTTTTTTTTAAATTATTATCATTTTATCAACCTTTTTCATAGAGGTAATAAAAGGGACAGGGCAGAGATAAGAATTGAATGTTTATAATAACTTGAGATCTTGCCCTCTTGTTATCTGTAACCACAACATCAGTAAATAAAGGGCAGATTATTTTTCAAAGCTGATGCTATAGGCTTGAACTATTTTTTTTTTCCCCTTTGAAGCACGTGGTTTCATATAGGTGTTTTTCTCTCATTGCTTGATTAAGAGCTGAGTTTTATCCCTGCTGATGTGAGTGACAAGAGCACTGCTGGCTTCAATCAAATGGAAAGAAGTGTTTAATACATATGATTGCAAGCTCCACCTGAGTTTCTAAAACAAGGGGCAGATCTTATACAGATAAAAAAAATGCCATTGCTATATGGGGCAATTTATCCTGCCCCTAAGGCAGAGTTGTCATAACTCCATGGTGCAAATGGTTGCAGCCTGAGAGTGCAATTGCTACATCCCTATCTTGTAATGAAGGTAATTTATATTGGCTGAAAACCTGCCCCAGTGATTTAGATGCTGATCTTGTTTACATCAAGGTTGATGGCAAAATTGCTGGTGGATTCAAATGAAAACCAAAGTCAAACGCCACTGAAGCCTCCAGGAGTATTACAATTGACTTGAAAGGCAACCAGGAGAATGGGTACACTTCTGAATTCACTGTCATGGAAATTACTTGAAGGAGGCAGTTCTGCCTGGATTACCATCATATGACTTCACGTGGTCACACAGTTTTGCCTGTAGGATCCAGCTGGATTTAAGACAAACTCAAGATTCTTTGCTCTTTTCACCTCCCTGCTTCTTTATGTCTGGACAGCACACTAATTTGTGTCATGTGTGAGGAGTTTCACTGCAGATATTCTTAATTCTTTAGGTCTTTTTCTTTTTAATTATGGCTTTCAATTTTTTACTGCCACCTCTTTAATTCTGAAAAGTTAATACACTGATCTCAAATCCTGCTTCAGGGTGGCATATTTGGCCAAGCACTGGACTTCCTTCCTTTTAATATTTGTCTCAAGTGCTACACAAAAGCAATTTGTGGTGCATTTTACTAGCCAAATGTATACAATATTACATATTATTAGAATGTTATTAAAGACTTTTGTTGTTCTGCAGCCAAACACAAAGGACTCTTTTCCCTTGTCTAAAGAAGTTTCAAAGTTAAAACTTCCTGCCTCTTCAAGCTTCCAGCGGTGTCCTGACCTTAATGAACCGGGAAAGGCTATTTTTCTCATTCCAGGAAGAAGCTGTAGATATTTTCCATGAGAAGGTGTGACTACACTGTGTCTGGATACCTCTGAGCTAATTCCAACTAACTTGTTTGGATAGTGCATACAGGAGAGTGCAGAGAAAAGCCCGAATCACAAAGCCTCCCAAAGGAGCAAAGTCAGAACTCAGCTAAACTCCCTGTCACCAGCAATGCCTGAGGAAGCTGCTTTCAAGCTATACATGTTGCAGTCACGTTGTACCCTTGTCTGAGCTGTTCACCCCCTTTCCACCTCCTTTCAGCTCACCTTCTAGGTGTAGTCTCTGATTCTTGCTTTCCCTGACTCAAAGCAGGCAAGAACCTTGCCTATTTACTTGCCTATTTATTGTGAGGGTGGTGAGACACGGGAACAGGTTGCCCAGAGAGGTGGTAGACACCTCCCTGGAGGTGTTCAAGGCCAAGCTGGACGGGGCTTTGAGCAACCTGATTTAATTGAAGATGTTCCTGCTTATTGCAGTGGGGTTGTCTAGATGACCTTTAAAGATCCCTTCCAACCCAAACTATCATATGATTCCATATGACTCTATGGAAAGTATTCCTGCTTCAAGTTAGATCTGCACATGTGCCAGAAATCTCATAACAGAAACTTTGTGTCCATGACTTCTGAGGAGATACTAATGGCCTCAAGTTTGCACCAGCAAAGCACTCTGTAAAGCTCTGATATTTACTCTATATTTAGCTTAGAAAAGGGATTTAAAAATTCCCACAAGAGAATCACCGGAACGAGTAACTCTGTTGTGGTAAAAGGAAAAAGAAAAAGGTTTGTTGAAGGCATAAGGAGAGATGGAATATGCACCAAAATAATGATCAAACTCAGTTGGTCTTCATATGTGGGAGATGTGACAAATTGCTTAATCAAAAGTTTGGTTTGGCACCCATGTGCCAAACCAGCATGTATCTCCTCAAGGCCACATCCTCAGAGAAAGGCAGACTTAGCCTTACACACTGGAGCAATAACATGGGACTGGTGTAAGAGGGACACAACCATTGACCCTGTTACTGACAACATCCTCAAAATGAAGATGACCCACTCCACAGAGCCATCGATAGTTACAGTGAGGGATTTGTTCACACTGCTCAAACTAGTCTTGCCCCAGATGGACTACAGACATTCATGCTAGACTGCACATGGCTCATGTCTCCTTGGATTCACAACAGGAACCTTTGTAGCCCATAGATACAATTATTTTTGTATGGATGGAGATGTTGAACTCAAATTACTCAAAATACTGTGACAGTCCACTAAAGAGGTGGACAAGCTGTCGTAGCCACCCAAAGATACTGCCATGAGGACATGAGGTGGCAGCAGCGGTTGAAGACCCATTGGAATTATGTTGGAGAGGAGGCAGGTGTGATCATACCCCCGCTGTTTATAGAGAACAGTCCTTGGAGTAAGCTATCCTACAGCTTTGCCCAGAGGAGCAGTGAGTTTGATGATGCAGACATATCCCCTGTGTCCACATAGTGCTTTTCAACAACACTAATAGGTCTGTGTCAGTTCCAGCTTAAGACTGGCTCCTCTCCAAGTTGGGAAATGCCTGGACAGAGTGGCTTGCTTTCAGAGAGAAGCACAGCCTCTGCTCACATCCTGCAGCAGGGCTCCCTCAAACACCAAGAGATATATGTTGCCGAGTCTTATTTTGTTTTGGATTTTGTTTTAGGTAAGTAAAATGAGAAAGGCCCACAAACCAATCTTTCTATTCAGATGGCACTAGACTTGAGTGGAAATATGATGTATTTCAGTCATCACTCAGGCTTTTAAACTAGTGTAAAATGATGATTTTGAAACATTAGCTTTTTTTTCCTTCCATTTTGCCTTGACGTGAATTTAGGGAACTGACAGATTCTTTCTACCTTCCCTCTCCTTTGCAAGAAAAAAATAAAGATTAGGATTTCAGCAATTTTGATGTTATTGTACTTAAAAGATCCATTTGGAAATGCAATGAATATCTTGTTGATGACATCCCAGTGACAACTGAAGTTAATAAGGGTTGTAAAAAGTCATTTACTTCAATTGACTTATTGAAAATGCACAAGGGCTGTCAGTTTCATTAATGCAAAAAATGTAGGAAAAACCCTGCTCTCTTTCCTTTCTTCCTTTCTTTTTGAAGTTGCAAATATGTTATGAATAAACTGCTAAATAGATTTAATATTTGACATAAAGAACCTTTGTCCCAGATGTCTGACATAATTTATAAATTACTATGCTTACAGAAAGTGTATTATTGCTATGTGACTTTATTTTGTTGTAATGACTGGATGTTATTCCTTGAGCAACAGGGAATAAAATAAACCACCAATAAATAGGTAATGTCCTGTAAAACGCAGATATCAGCACAAATTCTATTAATATTCGAGCAGTGCAGGTCGAGGTTCATTTATATAGTGAAAAATTTAGCATTCCCCTTTTAAGAGTCTGTCTTTAAATATTTTTAAGCCATTCCCTAATTTTGTTAATGCTTTGGAATTCTGTTTTTTAGGGAAGACAACTCATCAGAAGTCACTCTGTCCCCTCTTCTGTAAAGTGAGCAAACTTTATTGTTGCACTAAGTCTCTCACAAGGATGAGAAACAATGTCTTTAATGCTGAAGATTTCATCCATGACAATTAGGATTCCTTTTTCCAGTGACTGCATTTTCACCTACAAATCCCAAAGGTCACACAGAGGTAATGTTTTCATTAAAACATACCTGCTAAGGTGACCTAAGCCTTAACATAAACAAAGTCTTTTAAATGCAGACACCTGAAATACCTTGGTTTTCAATCCTGGCTCCAGTGTTTGAATCTCAAAGGTGAAGAAGGCATACCTAATTCCTTTGAAGCCCAGTTCTCTAACCCTAAACTACTTACTTGAGGTACATTTCCACTTGAAAACAATTAATCATGCATGTGGAAACTACATTTTTAACAAATTTTAAATATGCAGTGTTACATGTGTGTATGTGTATTTCCAATTTGTAAAGATAGGAATTTTTAAAGTAAAAATATCCCAAGTTTTATTTTATAAATATAGCACATTTTTATATGGACAGGTATTACAGACTTTCTATCAACTAAGGTAAGGGAGGGTAAACCCAAGAGGGAAACTTTCAGTAGAGCATAAACTCATAGCCAGAGGTTTCACCTCTGCTCCTGGCTGACACACAGTCCATATCATGCTTCTCCAAGCTCCTCTGGGAGGCAGCTGGCAGATTTATTTTCCTTCTGTTTGAACAAGGAAACGGGATAAGTCTAACCTTAATGATTTTCTGTCCCCACATCCTTTCTGACTTTTTCTTCAGCAGCTTCTATTTTTCCTTTAATTATTCTGGTTTTGTCCTATAAAGTATAAATTCTCTGTGTGCATGTTCCTGTTGTCTTGTCTGTAGATGGGAAGCACAAAGCATTCAAGATCTGTGGTTGTTGATAAATGGTGAATACAAGGCAGCAGGAGGGAGTAAGATTCAATATTCCTTCTGAAACATCTCACTAAATATGTTAAAAATGGCCAAAAATCATGGTTTACAAGGGAAATATTTACAGCTACAGCAGGACTTGTTTACACTTTGCTAATAAATGAAGAATTATTTAGGAATTTTTCTGCAGCTCCCATCTAATCTGTTGGATGCTTTCACCTTTTAGTAGTAGAGATCTATGTAGTGACCTATCCGAAATGAGACTGGTGCTTATAATTGCTGTAAATTTCCACCTTAAACTTCAATAAAACATGTGACACACCTGGCAAGTTTGCAGTTTGAAGGAAAAAGGCACTGTGCTTTAGTAGATAGGGGTGATTTTGATATTAGGAAGTTTCTTTGATACACAATATGTAGAACAGTCTAAATGCTACTACTAACTCCTGTCTGTACGTTAGATGTGTGGAAAACCAAACTTCTTCAGATAGTGCCCAAGATGACTACTTAGTGGACATAAGCAGCTCTGGAGGAAACCTGAAGGAAAAGGAAGTGCTACCTAACTTGATTTTAGCACTTAAATTTAAGGTCTTAGTTGGATAAATCATTCCTCTGCTGGCCTCGAAACCACCTAGCTACCTCCATTCATAGAATCATAGAATGGTTTGAGTTGGAAGGGACCTTAAAAATCATTGAGTTTCAACACCCCTGCTATGGACAAGGCCACCTCCCACTAGGCTAGGTTTAGACTAGGTAATCTCCACTGCCCCTGCAGGCAACTTAGTTAAGGGGTTGTTCTCATAGAATAATTTTAGATACCTAAATTTCTTCAATTTTTTTTTGTCAATGGAAGTGTAAAAATATACCAGCCCCCTGAAGTCTGAAAGGACAGGAACAACAGTGAACTGACCACCAGTGGTGGTCTTCAGACTCAGGAAGAACTTGGTCATTAAATGCATAGCTGCTTCTTGTTAAATGTTTCAGATGTACAGATCAGAGTGTAGTCAACTTTTCCACTTAAAGGTTTAAACCCACTCTTTCTTGGAAAAGCTAATTCTGCTGCTTTGTAATAGCACGGTCTTTGCAATGCAGCAAGTTCCATTTTTGTTCAGTCAAGCCTGAATCTTCAAGTGCAGTAAAACTGCTCAATAATAATAACTAGATAATTACAATTCTCATATTAAAACTACAACTGGCCATATCACTGAACTGATGTGCCGTGTAAAATACAGGAGGTGCTAAAACTTTTATTAGACAGTTAAACAGTGTAATGATTTAAGAAAATAATAGGGCTGGAAGAAAAAACTGGAATGTGGCCCTGTCTTGAAAACACATACAGCTCTCCGTACCTGTATACTTGTTCTGTGGAACATAAAGGAATTGTCCATATGTTTAACGTCTGCAAATGCACGCCTGAATTAGGTCTGCTCAAGGAAGGAAAATGAAGCAAAAAACTAATTCCAAGGAAAGGAATCTAACAATTTAAGTCAGTACATATTAAAACAGTAACTTAGGAAAAGACTGAGTGAACGCATGTGTGACAAGAATGCCAATAGCAGAGGGTGAAACTGCCTCGGATCTTCATACGAAGTCAGTTGAGGCCTGTGGGCTCCAAGGGGGTTTTGCATTAGGTCCTCAAGGATCCCTCAGAGTAATCTCAATACTAATGAAAACTGCCCAAAGAAATTAAATGGGTAGTATTGCCATAGCTGGCTTTCCTTTCAACAGGTAATTGATTCCTACAATCATCAGTGGAGCTGCATCAATCACACCAGCTACAGGTCAATCAGGGGCCCAGATATGAATTTCTGGTGGATTTGCTATGCTGGATGAGGTGAGGAACAACAGGAATTTGCATCAGGATGCTCAACCCTGGCTTTTTGTTTCTACTTCTTCAGAATGTGAGAGAATGAGAGGGCAAATAAGGTGAACAATCTTAATCCCCCATTCCATGATGCTTAGACAGGTCAGTGACGTAGGAATATGATTATTCCAGAGAAGACTTAAATATCTACTTGTGATGAGCTGGGAGTCCCTTGAGAAGGTCTTTGTGAACTGCTGTGGGTTAGTTCAGGTTTGAAAACTGAGGGTCACAGAAACTATTTGCTTTAAAGAGGAACCTTGATTCATAAAATGGTTTCTCTTACTTATTTTGATTTGATTTTCTTATAGCTTTTCATGTTCTGAGGAGGGGGGACAGGACTCTTTGCTAGGGTCTTTTCTTATATGTTTCCTACATTTCACGCTTGCAGTCTCAAAGGCTCTGAAAACAGATGTCTGGTTTTCAAAGCAGGTTTTAGTTTTTTGGCAATGCCAGACATTTTACAGTAGAAAATACAAAACAAAAACAAAGCCAGTGACTTCTGATGTCTTCTGTTTCCTTATCACCCTTTGTTATGCTTGTTAATCAGGGTGACTGGGAGTATTTTAAACATATGTAATGTATACATTTCTCCCCCCACCAAACATCTGTTTATTTTACAACAACATGAACCTTGAGAAAAAAAAAAAAAGTAGGTGCTATTATATATTTTTTTCAAAGTGAAGAAGTAAACATGCAGCTTTCACATTTGCTACATCAAACGGATGCTATTTATTTAGTCGCTTGAGGCAGGAGGCCTGATCAGAAGAGAAATTCTTTTATGGCCTAAAGTGGCGAACTATTTTTAATAAGAACAATGCTTAAGGAAAAGAAAATTCCTAAAAACCCTCTTCAATCACTTGGAGAGGTGAGAAGGGAAATCCCCTCTTGTGGTAAGGAAAGGTAATGAGCTACTGTTCCATAACACATCCAGCATAGGTTGCCTCAACCTTCCTGTGTTGGAAGGGGGAGAAGATGTGTCACCAGGCATCATCTGCCTGCACAGGGGACATTGCCAAGGAGATGATGTCCAACCACTCATTCTCTTCCACAGCTTCATGCTTGTTTTGCTCAATAGTGCATGCCCAAGCAGTCAGATACTCAAAAGAAAACAAGAAATGCTAAAAACAGTAGATGTGGAATTTTATTTATTGTCCTCCCACAAGCAAATGAACTGGTCCAAGGTGGGGGCAGTTGTCTGGGCAAAAATCACCCAGGAACGAGCTCAAGCACTGTTCCTTAGCCTTATTCAGTTTATGAGTATAGACATAGTCCAAGATCTTCTTTTTTTAATCTACTTGGAAATAATATGCAAGCTAGAAATTGGAATCAGTTAAATGAAAGCTGATATAAATAATTTCAGAAACTAAGACTGCTGAACCCATCATTAAAAATTGTAAGACTCACAATAAAAACAAGACATAAAGGTTTTTTGGTTGGTTTTTTTTTTCAGAGATAAGCCTTGAGACAAAACCACATTTCATTTCTATCTTCCACGTGAGCAATTAATTATGTGTGTAAAACCAGGAAAGATGACTGTGCACAGCCAAACTAATACAAAATTTGAATGTGTAACAATGCAAATATTTTAAGAATTCAAAATTTCTTTTAGACTCATTACTATATTTGGATAATAGAAAAGATTATGAAAACTATAAACTGAGTTTTTAAGTTAAAAAAATGTTGGGAGTTTTACTCTTTAAACCTCAGATTTCATAGTATTTCAAATGGTTCTTTAACCGCAATGAAAATTCTGTCTTACAACCATATTTCCCAGAAAGTGTTTTGATTTACTTCTGCATACAAAACTCTCCAAATAAATAGACTGCTTTGCAACTCATCCCTTTGGTGAAAAAATGCATTCTTGCTATCTTACTAACAAATAATAGCCAACATGTTAATGTGAAAAGATAAAACAAGACTCTGAAATGCTCATTTGGGTCAAAATGAGTATATTTCCCAGGGCATAGGGAATCCCAGCTGAATTGGTTGCTGCAATGACACAAGAAACATGCAAAATGTGCCCTCGATTAGAATCTGGGAGTGAGAGATAAAAGGTTTATCTGTGTGACGAGAGCTGTTTGATGGACTAATAGATGACACTTTTTTTATGTTTGCTTAAATCTCACAGCAGCAGTGCGATGCTGAGCTGCTAATGGGACTGAACTACAAGCCCTGGGAAGCCAAACCCAAATGACTCACGAAACCAGAGTCCGCTGCAGCTGCTCTTCTGCAAAACACTCCCCGACTCCGTGGCAGATGAGCTGCCAGCACCCTAACCCCTGCCTTCCCCAGCCAAAGGGATGCCCAGACTCTGAGGGACACAGCGTTTGG
>BJBW01000017.1:6990-29807 GCA_004320125.1 Scolopax mira
GCCCAGGGCAGGGGGTTGGAACTGGATGATCTTTAATGTCCTTTCCAACCCAAACCATTCCATGATTCTATGATTCTATGACTATAAACTTTGAAGATTGTAGAAGGAGGTGTGGAGTTGGGGGTTTAGAACATGCTCTCTCACTCGCACCCCGATCGCAGCCCTGGAACTCCATTCTGTGCATGACTTGCCCCCAGATGGGGCCACTGTGCCATGCAAAAGCCTCTTTAGTGCGTTACAAATGTGTCAGTTTTGCTGAGAAACCTCAAGATGTGAAGAAGTGCACGAGCCAAGACCATGAAAGACTAAACAAGTCACAGCAAAGAAGTGTAATTTTTGATACAGGCATCCTTATCAGCTTACAGATTTGAAAGTGAACACAGTGACATAAAAAGCTAAGACTTAAAAAAACCAACAGATAACTGAAAGAGGATAGAAGATTGGCCTGTTTCAAGGGAAAATAAAGGCTGAGTTCTTTAGCTCACTGAGGACTGCTGGCCAGCAGATACTCAGCAGCTGGCCCATCAGGGTCAGTAAATCCAATGCCATCTATTTATTGTTCATATTAGCCAACACATATTTGTTTTATATATCCTGCCCATTTCCCAGTGGTAAAAAGTATCTGAACAAGACTCATCTGAACAGGGAGGAAGTTACACCAGAACATACAGACATTTTGAAGGCCAAAGGGATGTCCCAGATGAGCTGCAATCACTGGTTGCCCTCCACAAGATGTATGGGAATACCATCCTCAGCACAAAACAGCTTTTCCAAATTATCCTATTAGGCATCCAAATGAAAGCTTGTAGTGAGAAAATATGAAAAATAAATACCACAGTAGGAAAATTATTTAAACTCTTCAACAGCTAAATGCTGAAGTCCTGAGTTTAAAGCTGACATTTATCATTGTGCATTTTCTCATTTAAAGTGTGATTAACAGGATTTGAGCACTTGACCTCTGGAAGACAGTTGACATTTCCTTACTCTCAGCATTCATGCAATGAATGAAGGCTATGATACCCGGTGCATGTACACAAAATAATCATTAAAAAAAAAAAAAGCCATCCTATGTAGAGTGAAATTCAAATACAATTCCGACATAAAAGCAAGTAAGGGTTTAGCATCATTAGCTTTATACTTGTAATCATTAATATCTAATTCCATATCTAATGAATATTAATTCACAGTTCACGCAGCAGTATTTGGAAAGATTTGATTGAAAGAGAAGGAAGCTGTGGGTAGATTGGCTGGAGTTCTGCTCAGTGCTCCTGGGCTCTGCACATTTGCAGGCAACAGCCAAGAACAACTTCTTCACAAGTCTTTCAGAAGCTCCAAGAGGTTAAACCTTCTCATGAGCAAATTGTCTCACAGGTCACATTTTCTCACGCTCCTGAATCTATGCTACTCCGACCAAGTCAGCATAGAACATCCAACAGATCAGATCATTATGGTTAATTATTTGTCCCACAAATTCGTAACATTCTCCTTTTTGTATTATTTTTGCCTAATCCTAAGTGCCCACTCACAAGTATCCAATACCACTCTTTAATGCTGATAGCCAGTAACTATCATTACCTTTCTATCAAGACTGCCTGTACAATAATATTAGTTTAATCTTCTTGAAAACTCCTGAAGAAGTGGAGCTCAGCCTTACTCTTCAAGGAGCTGAGTTATGCAAAGAAAAGAACTGTAATTGCAGTCTGTTTCCACAGTGACCTCCAGTCATTTCATTGGGAGCTTATTTACCTCTAGCACTTCCACAGGTCTTTCATATAGAATAAATTCATTACTATGGACTCCCTAACTCCCAAATCTAAGAATAATTTAGGAAAAGCTATTAAAACATGAAAAAAGTGCCATTGCTCAAAGTCATTCCTTCATTCCACAGGTCAACTCGTGATGCAAACAAATTAGTAATTAAGCACTTTATAAGCACACAACAAAGTCAACATTCACTGAGTGCTTATGTTTTTTTGAGAACATGCTGAGAGCAGTTGAGTTCTTTAAATTCATATAGTCAGTCAGTACAGCTGCTGCTTCTCAGCTATGGTAATCACAGGCAACTCCTTTTTCTAAGAATTTCAAAATGCAAAACTTTGTCTTCTGCTGGTTTAATTTAATGCCAGCATTCTCAATTTACAAATGCTAATTTTGTCTTTGACATCTCTCAGCAGAAGTTTGTCTTCGACGGGAGAGAGAAAAATGAAGATTGTCTGGCTGCTGGTAATGGGATAGTTTTGCGTGTGAGCTGCCTCATGCTTTGGAGAGCCTCGGACAGATTAACCGAGGAGCCAATTGCTAAGCAGGGGTTCAGGTACTGTGTCCTGGAAATTATATGTAGCAAACCAGTCATCTGTGGAAATTAGAGGCTAGGGAAAATGGTTATATCTAGAGGTAATGGTCATATCTAGGGGTAATGGTTATATCTAGAAAATGGGAGAAGGTAAATTCCCCAGAAGTACTTATTAACGTACTGGAAGTGTATCTGGTGAATACAACTAAGGACAGAAGAGAGAAAAGTCTTCCATCTTTGGGTTTCTATTGGGTTAATCAATTGCTTATAAACCCTAGCATGTCTTTATTCCAAAATGTTAAATCTGTAAATACCATGGGAGGTGAAAAAATAAAATGCAGGCAAGGAGGAAGAGTCATTCTGAAAAGCATCCTGAAAACGCAGGTCATCCTGCAAAATCATTCCAGCCTTGCAGTTGTGGTACCGAGGTTCTCAACTTCAGACTGCCTTTAATTTTCATTCCTATTCTTCTTCTACAAAGAGACACTTTCCTTATTTACAGGCTTATATGTCCAGCCCATACAATTCTTAAGTGCAAAATTATCTCTATATTACAAAACTCTATGTTAAGAGAAAAGTTGTTTCCTTTTATATCCAATTGCAAGTATTAATCCCTGAATTAGAGCCTATATTTAAATTAAAGAAACAAAATATTAAGAATGTATTTAATGGATAAAAGAAATGTATATATGAAGTACAAAAAAGCTGATAGCTGGCACAATAGCAATGTACCAAAGGTCTTCATTAATTTATGAAAAATTCTGCCTCTTTGTGAAAACAAGTGTATTTGCCTTTCCTTTCCCACTGATACTGAGAACTTACACATGAGTGACATCAGGGAGCCTTTTTTTTCCTTGAGACATAAGCAATACCTCGACTAAGAACAAATCTCTCAGTCTGTTTATTATAACCAATGGCTTTTGTCAGTGACAGTAATGATGTACACCCAATTACCTGCAGGTAGAGCAAAGAACTGGCACTGAACATACACTTGCGAGGACCATCAAGAATGGGAATTTGAGAGGACAAATGAGAATTTCTTTATGCGAAAAGGAAGAGCCAGGAAACAGTAATTTCTGTGTTTTACAGGACCAGTGTGGGAAGTGACACCTGGTAGGGACCCCTGACCCCATGGAGAACTCAGTTTCACTGCACCCTGGCAGTGAGTTTCAAAGGAAAAAGAAGAGGAGAAAAGGAAAAAAAAAAGAGAAAAGGAGAAAAAGAGAAAAAAATAAGAAAGAAGAAGGAGGAAGAAAAAAAAAGGAAAAAAAAAGGAAAATAAAAAGAAAAAATAAAATAGAAAAGAGGGGGGAAAAATAAAAACAAAAAGAAAAAAATAAAACAGAAAAAATGGCGGAAAAAGTAAAAAAGAAAAAAAAAGAAAATCTATCTGACACAAAACTTTCTACTAAGCAATTTCCCCATAAAATCAATCCAGGTGATCTGAATGATATTCAGATTCCCTCAAAGTACAAGAAATCTGACAGTTAATTCTTGCATTAAGGATATTAAATACGTTCCTCCAACCATTAACTCAAAGATAGCCTTTTTGGAGAAACTGAAACTCCACTTCTCAAGTGGAAAAGAGTCTTTGAGTAAGATTTTCCTTAGCTTATTCTAAACCAAATACCCTCAGAACATTAGATGCATTCATCACCTATCACTCTGCTGAAAACAAAATAGAGAAAAATAGCATCCCATCAGCCTTAAGTAGCTTGTGAGGATGTTTGTGTTTCACATGGCTACATTTAATTAGTGCTGTGGGTGGCAGAGCTCCATTACTCTCCACCTTTGTCCTTTGAAAGAATTAGCCAACTGCAATATAAACCACATCCTTTACACAGTGCTCCAGGTTTCTGTTTGGAAAATGCAGACATACAGTCTGAGGGGCTCCTTTAAAAAAAAAAAAAACCTCAATAAAACATGTAAAACCATAGACAGCATATATAAAGTCAATCTATGGAACTGTAACCTGCAGGAAGTCCCAAGCCAACTGGAGTACCTATTGCATACCTTGGGAATGATGTACTGCTTGTTACTTCTTGACATTTAAAAGAGCCACTGAAAGTTGAAAGCGTTTAGAAAGAAATAAAAATGGCCTTTTTTGGCACAATGCTCTGCATTTTGTATCAGCGTGAAAACTTATTGTCTCCTCTCTCTGCTTTTCTCTTTGCATTCACTGCAGAAGGATTAACCAAGCATATTCTACCCACAAAAGCAAAATAAAAAATAAAAATCGTTCTCCAACAGGTACTGCTGACACTTGTATCGACGCTCTGTGTGGCACCTTTTATTCCTCCCACAAAAGGATTTCTTACAAACTCTACGCATCTGCTTTATATTGTTAGTGATTCTAATTATAGATATAAATGTTTCTCTATCAGAGGCCACAAGCAAAGAGAACTCCATTTCCCTGAAATTTCAGCCAGAATGAACCCAGAGTTTTTTAACCACATATAACATGGGCCTGAACTTGCTCTCAAAAGCCACTGGATGTGCCTTGTGCTGGCTTGAACATAAAAATCAGCCGAGATATATATTTGATATATATATATAAAGAGATGTATTTGCTCTCCTCTTATGTCCTGCCACATGAATGTGCAATTTAAACACACTCAGAAAAGCTGCAGTATCTTTTAGGGGAAAAGATAATTCCTTAAAGCTTCAGCAGTAGCTTGTTCGTGGGCATCTCCTACATCAAATGGAAGAACAGACAGTGGGATTGAGTGCACCCCCAGCAATTTTTCTGCCATCCAGAGAGACCTGGACAGGCTGGAGAGGTGGGAACAAGCAAGCCTAATGAAGTTTGACCAGACCTAGTGCAGGGTCCCGCACCTGAGGCACAGCAATCCCAGGCATAAATACAGGTTGGGCAGAGAACGGACTGAGAGCAGCCCTGAGGGGAAGGACTTGAGGGCGTTGATGAATGAGAAGCTCAACATGAGCTGGTAATGTGCGCTGGTAGCCCAGAGAGCCAACCCCATCCCGGGCTGCATCCCCAGCAGCGTGGCCAGCAGGGCAAGGGGGGGATTCTGTCCCTCTGCTCCGCTCTGGGGAGACCCCACCTGGAGCACTGTGTCCAGCTCTGGAGTCCTCAGCACAGGAAGGACCTGTTGGAGCAGGGCCAGAGGAGGCCACGAAGATGCTGGGAGGGCTGGAGCCCATCTGTGGTGAGGACAGGCTGAGGGAATTGGGGTTCAGCCTGGAGAAGAGAAGGCTCTGGGGAAACCTTAGAGCCCCTTCCAGTCCCTCAAGGGGCTCCAGGAGAGATGGGGAGGGACTCTAGATCAGGGAGGGAGCAACAGGATAAGGGGAAATGGCTTTGAGCTAAAAGGGGGAAGATTTACATGAGATATTGGGAAGCAATTCTTTGGTGTGAAGGTGGTGAGAGCCTGGCCAAGGTTGCCCAGAGAAGCTGTGGCTGCCCCATCCCTGGAAGGGTTCAAGGCCAGGCTGGATGGGACTTTGAGCAACCTGGTCTGGTGGGAGGTGTCCCTGGCCAGGGCAGGGAGTTGGAACTGTATGATCTTTAAGATCCCTTCCAATCCAAACCATTCTATGAAATTAACCAAGTAGGAATTGGCCCTGCTGCCCCCAAATCTTACTGATGAATCCTTGGCCAGTGAAAGAATAGAAGGTCTTTAAATGAGGGGGGAAAGCTATACAGGACATTAGCCAGAAAATGTTTTAATTGGAATGATAAATTTGCCATTCCAAAGACCACATAGGAGCACACGACCATAAGAAAACCCTCTAACAAGATATGGGTCTTGATTTAAATTTTATCATCTCTTGAACAAACAGTAGCGTTTGGAGTTTTGTTTTATACACACACATACATAGTTATACACACTGTTATTTATAAAATAGGTGTAACAAATCAGGCCAAAACCAAAGCGCATTGAAGAAACCCCCAAACACCATAATTTCAGTGATATTTTCAATTTTAAACCTTTGTCTAACACACACATTTCTTGACTATTACATGGAAACTAAGTTTGGTCTCCCTTTTCTCCTTTCTCCCAAAAAACTGGCACATACATAAGACCATAAAAACAAATGACAAAAGGTTCCTACAGCATCCGTCACTACTAAGTTAATTTTTCTAGTTATTTTCAGAATAAATATTTCCTCCAATATCTGATATTGCAGGGATTTCCAGTACCGTTGTGCTGGCCAATGCTGTGCTGGCACTAGCTCCACAGAATTTGCCATTCTTAAATGACTATACCACCTTGGTTAGCCCAAGAGTTTAGAATTTCAGGACACCCAAAAATATCTAGTCTGAATGCTTAGTTAGTTTGTAGGCGCTTAGTCACACTGATCTCAAGTATAACAGGGATATTCCAGTTAATGAATTCAGTTAGTCAAAGGTAGCAAGACAGTAACACCTCTAAGATCTTACTAAATTTATTCGCTCAGACTTAACAGTCATAATTTCACAGATGCAAAGTTTCATAGTTTCAGGCATTTTTGTTTAGCTGACTATCTTGAGAAACTACTCTTCCTCATCCCTGAAAATTTGCTACAGCAACTAAGTCAATGGGTCTTTGCTCTACCAAATGCCGTGATCTCTAACAGTGGCTGCTCAGGGACACCAATCAATTCAATGAATGCATAAATCATACTTTCAGCCTCTGCTCTCTGAACTTCCAACTATTTTCACTTGAGACAGCTCCTGAAATGAATGTGACGACAATATATTAAGCAGCCTTCATTTAACTATCTCCCACGAACTCATACATATTACTACGTAATTTTATTATGTTATTATAAGTTCATAAATCAGGAGAGACTGACTAGAGACAAAATAGACCGATGAGCTAATCTTACAGCAACCATGCAGAGTGTTTGCCTTAGAACGTAAATGTAGATGTTAAAAATTGACCTAATCCTAGTTGTTTTTCAGATTTTTAAATACGTCTCTTTTCATGAAAGCCAGGAGACCTTTTTTAAACTACCTTGGTCTTCTTCCTCTATCCTCCAGACTGAAATATTGTTTCCCCATTGCTGATCATTATTTATCAGGTGTGATAGTGAAAAACACACAAGAAACATCCACAGATAAACAAAACTTGACTCAACTCTCTGCAGATCTCAGTAGTGAGAGTCAGGATAGCTTAGCTGCCAGGTCAACTATTAACATTTTGCAGATTTCTGCCTGCATCCTAGGAAAAATCCCTGCTAAATCCACAGTATTTGAAAGCTACAAACTAGGACAATACAAAACAAGGAGAGAAATTACACTTTTCAGTAATATTGGAACACAGACTGAAAATATTTTTTGAGAGAGATCTTTTTAAATAATTACACCCTTCTCATAAAAATAATAACTCCTCCAGGAGACAGCACGCTAAGACTTATCTTTCACATGGAGTAAAGAATGTATTTTCTAACTATATGCAAATATGCATAACCATATGCGATTCTGCAATACTTCCCTTGTCTTTCTGCTCCCTCTCCATAAAGTAGAATGGAAAATTCATTTAACTTGAGAAGAAGAATCTGGTGTGAAAGGAAGCACTAATGGCCAACTGCAGAATCCACCAATGGTACTAAGTGGCAAAACTAGTGGCAATAATGTATGGGATTCCTACACCGACTGCTGAAGATTTGCACTTTTCCAGCTTTTTTGCCTTAAGGAGAAATGAGAAAAGGTATGAGGAATTTTAAAATATATTTTCTACACTGTAACACAATGATTTGAAAATATCATAGTTGTTCTTCAACTGTGCAAATAACAAAGAGTTACATTACAACCAAAGACATGTTAAAACATTGTTCTTGAATTTACTAGCTGGATACAGCATATACTTCAATGAGGTATTACCTAAGGTAAATGTAGTACTCAAGTGAATTAAGTTGTTCAAAAAATTCAATCATGGGGTTGGAGACAAAGAAATCTATTCAAAGCCTTTGTTTCTGATCCATTAATGGTTTAGGTCATGGTTGACTTTACTTCTAAGGTTCAGTGTTTCTTCGTTTATAAGGTCAACATAAAAGATTCAGAGCTGACCTAAATCAAGGGGTTTCTCACACAGTACTTTAGTTGGGTAACCTCACATTGTCATTTCACAGCACTTGGAAATGTTGAATGCTGACCCTGTTTGTTTTTCATGCATAATATTATCTTCAAAATGTTTTCTTTATTATATTTGGAGTACCTATGATTTAAAGTTCAATTACAACAACATTATCAGAGTAGCTTTCCTACAGCTATGGGATCTCCCTACATTTTTAATATAAGCTATTCATCAGCATTTTTATAATTAGGCAAAATATTCCAAGAAGTTAATAAGAGCAAAGAAGATATATTATCACACATCTTGATCTGACATTGCACAACAGAGCATCATTAAGAAAAGAGAACAAGATAGGAAGAGAAAGATCAAAGTGACAATAGCAAGATGATGCTCAAAGGCAGCAATGATCATACAAAACTGTTCTCAATTGTCAGTGTTTTTTCTTTAGCCTTCTTGCTATCGACTAACCAGCAGAACCAAGGTTTTTAGAAATGCATAATTGTGATAAATCAATTTGACTTTAAGCTTCAGGGTGCACTAGGCAGGATGCAATGAGTCACTGCATTGTGAGTGAGAAGAGCAGAAGCAGAGGAAAAAAAAAAGTAAAACAGAATCAGAGCTAAACTAAAACAAGGAAGAGAGAACAAGGATAAGAGCTGAATTAATCCTACTGGTATAATTACTGAGCTAACTTGGTCTTGGTTGCACTATGGTCTAGAAGGTTCTATACTAAGCTGAACTGTACCAGAAATACCTAGAAGAAAAATATGACTTCTGGAAATAGTGGAATTTCTTGCCAGAGGGGACAGCTTACAGTACTGGAACAAAAGAAGCCAAAGAACAGAATTAGAGAGTTGTAGTTTTAAGTATTCTCTGGGTTTAATACACTGGTCTGGGAATAAACCAAAAGGCCTCTGCAATGTGGTAAAAGTTTAACCTCCAACATTGCAGAGCATTAAAGGCCCAACTGAAGTGCATATGAACTGCCTCCTCCTTTAAATCACTAGGGTAGAAATCACTAAGTAGAAATTTGATAACAAATCTCTGCAGGCACTATACACATTGTACTCTCTCCCATTCACTACTTTCATTCATCTTCCTGCTCTCTAATTTATAAAGATGCAGATAAAATACAAATATTCACATCAGACCCAGAAACAGACCATGTAACTTTTCTTCTTATTTAGGAAAGGATCAAACATGAAACAGTGCTATGCACAAGTTTTGAAAGTGATACACTTGACATGTCAGTGAAGACTAAAATAAAGAATCATGCATTTAAATCCTGGAAATTAACTACTTGACTCATATACAAAAGGAGAAACACACTTCAATATGTACCTTTAAAAATCTTACTCCATGGTCTCTTCTCCCACAGGGAAGGTAAATACCACTACTAATCTTAACAGTTGCTAAACACTTCACAGGATCAGATCCTGGGCAGCTGCAAATTCATACATGGTAAGACAGTTGGAGATATACAGATTTTCATAGACTAATGATGAATAATGTCAACAAATCTGCTTATGTATCTTAACAGCTACCATTAAGCTGTGATAAACTAGATAGCTAATAAATATCTGACTTTAGAAAATGCTGTTAGAAGGCATCTATTGATAGAGAGGAAGACATCATCACAAAAATCTTGCAAATACACCTTGAGCTTTTCAGCAGAGCTCCCATTAATGCAGATACTTGAAATGGAAATATAGGAAAAATATAGTGATCAGACCAGTGTTTTCATGCTAATCTGGATTTGATGGTGATAAAATTTCAAATACAATGTACTTCCTCTAGCCTGACATGAGAATTGGAAGAGAGTCTTGTTCAAATCATATCTACAGTTATCCCCCACTCTAAACAAAATGAGAATCAGTTGCCTAAACTTAACTCTTACTGAAAATTCTCTTTTATCTGGACTCCAGAACTTCAGATTTTCAAGATCCTCCTTTATTCTCTGCCTCACAGTAATGACCAGGGTTCACACATAGAACTCAAGTTCATCAATGGGGCAGGAAGTCTGACTGAGCCATTTTAAAATATTTTGTTCAGGTTTTTTTTTTTTTGGTTGTTTGGGACTCTGTTTGTTTTTGAACTATAGCAAGAAACATAGAAACATACTTAATACTTGGCTAAAGTTTTAAAAAATATCTGTTGCCCAGAGAAGGAGAATGGAGATGCTGAGGGGTCTGGAGCACATGTCTTGTGAGGAGAGGTTGAGGGAGCTGGGGGTGTTCAGGCTGGAGAAAAGGAGGCTGAGGGGAGACCAGCTCACTCTCTCCAACTCCCTGAAAGGAGAGGGTAGCCAGGGGGGGTCAGTCTCACAAGGAAAAGGCAACGGGACAAGAGGAAATGGCCTCAAGTTGCACCAGGGGAGGTTCAGATTGGAGATTAAGAAAAATGCTTACACTGAAAGGGTTCTGAAGCCTTGGAATGGGCTGCCCAGGGAAGGGGTTGAGGCACCATCCCTGGGGGTATTTAAAAGCCAGGTTGACATAGTGCTTAGTGACATGGGTTAGTGATGGTTTCATCATGAGTTAGGTTGATGGTTGGACTAGGTGATCTTATAGGTCCCTTCCAACCTCCACATTTGTCTGATTCTGTGATTCCAAAGAAAACATTCTAGGTATTTTCCATTAAGTTATTACATAGTTTTGGCAAATTTACCATTGAGCCTGTTAGAGCAGTAATCAAGCCCAAGAACTTTGCATCACCTACACCACATTAAAGAACCAATTGTAGGTGAGAAGAAGTGATTAAATGCTCTCAGACTCCATGTACAATCTCAAGAATCAACCACACTAACATCTGGAAAATAAATCATGCAAGAAGCAGCTTTGTGCCTGACATCCAAATACCCCAAATCATTCTAGGCACCTTATCAAACAGAATCACTTTTGAGATTTCTCAATCACTATTGAGAAAAATATATAAGAGCTCAAATCTTTCTATTGCAGGACAAAGGATTTCTTGAAGTTTTCTATAGTAAGAGGTATTGTGTCTAATGAGGCATTGCACATTAGAGTAGCTCCCTGTAAAGAGGTGTTTGGCAGAAATCAGGGGTTTGGAAATGAAAACTCAAAAGACATTTTCTGCCTTCCTTATGGAACCTCCCATCATTAGACAGCAGGTAGTGGCAACTCAGAATTCTTTCAGAAATAAACTTACTCTCAAACATTTATTTTCATTCTGCAGTTCTGCCTTACTTTTGTTTCTCCATTAGATAAAAAAAAAAATAATAAATTCCCTCTTCCCTTTTGAATCTATTGAGATAGTTTGCATTCCTGTTCCCCTCCACTCAGTTTTGGTGCTCAACAGATTATTGTTCCTTTCCTGCCTCATTCAATTTACATGATTTTCAGACTGCAATTACTGCGCCAAGCCTTTAACTGGTGAGTTACGAAATCAACGTATCTTATAATTGAAACAACTCTGTAGCAAGAAAGCTTTTTAGAATGAAAAGCAAAAGTGCAGTGGGTTATACATGTGTTAAAAACAGGGTCTCTCATACTGGCATATTTTAGTCTGTATTATGAAAACAAGTTTGAGATCTGCGGGTGTTTTTCCATTAGACATTCCATTTTCAGAGCTAAGGATGCACGAGTGTGTCTCCTCTGAGCCCCTGAGATGTATGCCATCAGCCTTGGCGTCACAGTCCCCTCTGCAAAACAAAAGGCCTTTTCTCATGGCTTATATCAGTATCAGTCTCTTGCATTTCTTTTCTGAGCTTAATATAATATCCGCATATACATATAACATCTCCATTTAATAACTAACCAGCTTTGAACCCCTTTGCTCTGTCACAAGGCCTTGCAGTCCATTTTTAAGCTGTGAACACATACTACTGTTAGTGGGGACAAATAACTTCATTTGGTTACATCGTGTACTGGGACTCAAGTGTTTCCACGTGCGGTACTTCATCCACCTGCCTCTCCTCCTCCTCTGTTATTTCCCTTAGGCATTAATTGTTTTTTTTCTGGATTTTCATCTAGACAGAAAACGTTAGGCATGTACAAGGCTTTTATTTTCCCTAAATATATGCAAACCTTTTATTCCATATACAATAAGTATTCAATTACTCTTCCAAGGCCTGCAAGCAATTTTGTTAAGGACCCCTAGGAAGGAACAACAAACCATCTTTATGTATCCTAATGTTGGTGTACCATCTTTACAACCAGTAACCTGAGGAATTAAATCTACCTGTATTCTAAAAAAACCCAAAAAACCAATAGTATAAGCTCTCACACAGGAACAGAACACCTGAGAAGTTGGTGAGGTCTGGCAAAGAGGTCACTTATGGTCCAGCCTGAAGTCCAATTTTTGAATAATTCTGCAATGAGTGCAGGATGGGTTTATATTTGTGAAATACAGTATTGTAGCATCCTTTCAGTAAAGCAAAACCAACTGAAAATGCCAAGTGTCTCAGAACTAGGTAATGTCAGAATCAAATACACTTTTCATTTAAAATCAATTGACAATAGCAACAGATTGAAAAGTTCTTTAAATCTTTTTGAGTCATCCTCCCAATCCTGGAGAGTTTAAAACCTACTGACTCTTTTGGCTTTGTCATCACTTTTTTTTAAGATTAATATCAAAATTTGTTTTGTTCTTAGTAGCAGGTATTATTCTGAGAACAAAAAAAGAAAAAAAAAAAGAAGGACAGCGACATCCACACCAGGCATGTCTAATTTGTGCCAAACAAGGAAAAAATCCTGTCTTCCTACTCATGGATGCAGAGATACCTATGGCCACAAAGTCCTGGAGAAACTGTGAGCTGCCCAGTTTGAACCACTGTCCTGCCTGAGTGCCAGCAAAAAGGAAGCAGTAAACTACAAGGTTATATTTATTAATCAAAGTCACACAAGGCTTCCTTTGGTCCAGTGGAAAAACAATGAAACGGAGTGATTTAAAAAACAAAAATCACAAAAAAAACCTCACCCCAGACCACTCAAAACCATAAAGTATGCTTACATTGGAATGACTAAGACTCACAGGACGTTTAACATACTGTCACTTTTAATATCAGTACTTTTTTCTGTTACGTGTACAGTAAAATACTGATGCTATTAGTCATATGAATGTTATCACCTCTCCTCTCCCTTTTTTAATAGTTGAGGGGAAACAGTGTTTAATTTCTCATTTGCTTGTGTGTGTGTCAAGGGCAACCTAACACAAGGCACGAGAGCGCAGCGTGATCCATGGGTATATATGGTGGTACACACTTGGTGATTTATCCTAATAAAATTATAATTGCACACAATAGAATTAACAAGGTTGAGGGTAATTGAGCTGATATGTCATTGTGTACTAATTTTGAAAAGGTTTTTAAAACAGTGAATGGCTTGTCTCCCCCTCCTTTTAAAGGCAGGCAGGCAGGCTCAGCTGACAAGTTTAGTTTAGTTTTTAGGTTTTCAGTTTTTAGAAGTATTGCCAGCAGGTCCAGAGAAGTGATTCTGCCTCTCTACTCTGCTCTGGTGAGACCTCAGCTGGGGCACTGTGTGCAGGGCTGGAGCCCTCGATAGAAGAAGGACATGGACCTGATGGAGCGGGGCCAGAGGAGGGCCACAAAAATGCTCAGGGGGTTGGAGCCCCTCTGCTCCGAGGACAGGCTGAGGGAGCTGAGGTTGTTCAGCCTGGAGAAGAGGAGGCTCCGGGGAGACCTAATAGAGGCCTCCCAGTACTTGAGGGGGCTACAGGAAAGCTGGGGAGAGCCTGTTTCCAAAGGCCTGCAATGACAGAACAAGGGCTAATGGCTTTAAACTGGAGCAGAGCAGGTTTAGATTAGACATTAGGAATAAGTTCTTTACTATGAGGGTGGTGGAGCACTGGAAGAGGTTGCCCAGGAAGGTGGTTGAGGCCCCTTCTCTGGAGACATTCAAGGTGAGGCTCAACAAGGCCCTGGGCAACCTGGTCTAGTTGGGGGTGTCCCTGTGACTGCAGGGGCGTGGGACTAGATGACCTTTGAAGGTCCCTTCCGGCCCAGATGATTCTACGATTCTCTTAATTCAGTCTGTCTGTAAAATAGGGGTGATACCATGTACCACCTTGTTAGGAGGATTCTGTAACCAGCACACACTTTCTGAGTGGTATGAAGATGAAAAGCGTAATCACCCAACTCCTGTGCTTTATGATGCTAAGAAATATTTTAGGTGCCATTCAACTAAGAATATTGTGGCTTTTGTGGCTTTAAGAACTACCAAAATGGAAAGAGTTGTTAGACAGATACATGGAACTCGATAACTCAAGAGTAGCTCCTTTTTCCTCCCTCCTTTCCTCCTCCTTTCTGGAATACTCAGTCTTATATTCTACTTTGCCAATCTGATTTCTGAGCACTCAGGATGAGTGATTTGTCCCTAATGCTGGGCAGCAGGGACTAGAAAATATAAAGTCTAGCAGCTATTGCAGGACCACACAGAAAACGGTTTAGCTTTTCTACACTAGTAAAGATTGGTACACTCACTAGCTTTCCATAGAAAGTTCCCTTAATTCTGGATTTATACCCCAAAAATAGTAAGACCTTAATTGACTTTTAGTTGGAAAGATGAAAAAGAATTTTACTTGCATGGGATATTCCATTACTGATTTGAGAGCATCCATCAAATCTAAAGTATTGGTTCAATCCCCCTTTTCAATTAGTATTAAAAAAAACCATACCATTCAGAATATCTTAATACTCTTTGTGGAAGGCCAATGTGCCTGGTGGCACATTAAGCAAAAGTGGCAACTTAGCTGAATATTATAATGGAATCATTTGTTCAACACTAAGAACGGTGGTAAAACTCACGATGAGAAATGTATGTTCTCACTTCAAGAAGACTGTCACAGACTCCTACATCCCACAGCTACGTTCCAAATCTTACTTTCCAAACCCCCGGAAAAGTTACTCATTCTCTTAAATTCTCTGCCACGGTTAATTTTGATAAAACATTATCACAGTCTGCATAAAGCCTTTTGGTTCTATCCCTGGTCACTTCCTCACAATAACAATAATAAAAACTTCCAATAACACTAGTGTAGGTTTGTGAACGTAAATAGAAAATAAACCCATCTGTTTCTTTTATAATGTCAATGTTGCAACCAATGCCTTCAAATTCTGTACCAAATACCCAAAGGTTGCCTAGAGAGTTCCATTATTTTATTATCACAGCCTTGATTTCATCTTTCTGTGAGAAATTCCAGTACACAAATAATTTAGAATTGAAAGACAATTAATTTAAGAACAATACATGCCCTAAGGACGAACCCCAACGCAGGCTGTTGTAACAGACTAAATATGTTTGTCCTTTGGCTTTAAGAAGAGTAACTACATTTGTAATTTCCCAATGATTTGATATTTAAACATGTTCAATCAAACAAGGGTTTATTCTCAAGGAGAACTGCTGAGGAAATGAAGCAAATCGGGTCTTTCAAAGGCTGATGAGTTTTTGTGGAGCAAGGGCAGCTCCAACCCTGGTGGCACAGGGAGAGGTGTGGGAGCCTGACGTGGCAGAAGAATCCTGAGGTTTGATTTCACTCATAATTAAAACCATCAGATTCTATTTGCAAACTGAAAGCGGCTTGTTAAAAGGCATGGCACGTCCAAGGCTTTATGAAAACATTTTCTTGTCTTTGCAGCGAGGAGAAGTCAAGTTTATCTCTTGACTCTCTGCTGAATGAAGTCATTCAGCAATGACTTGCTGAATGAAGCAAGTCATTAAACTGGCATTTGCATGGAAAGGCTTTTCACAGGCCCTTCTGTCAGGCCTTTCAAGCAGGACTGGAATGAATGGGGGCCAGTTTACAAATGAGGCATTGTCCAATGTACGTGGGAGCCAACAGCCCCCATTGTGAGTGCAGGTGGGAATGAAAAATGAATAGACAAGGAAGCTCACGGAGATGGAGAATCCCATTATTGATGGACTATGTGCATGTCCTTAATGAAGTTTACCCAATAAAAGATGGATTTTCCCCTCACCCTCCTCTTTAAAAATCAATTACATTGAAAAATATGCAACCGGGAAACATCTCAAAAATTATATATGCTTCTCTTTCATCATTATACTATTAATTAAGATCTAGAAAGACTCTTCCTTCAAGTATCTCAAAGTATTCAAGTATCTCAAAACTCAGCCTCTTACAGAAACACCCTCACTGCCTTTCATTCATATGAGGAAACTGAGGCACAAGGTACCAACAGTATAAAAGTAGAATGACTTAAAACCTAGTATTTTTTAACTCCAGTCCTTTAACTAAGGAACTATCATTAATCTTAATTTTCTCTTCACTAAAGTAGAATGCAACAAAATTCCCTAATGCCAAAATTTTAAATGAACAATAACAAAACCAGGAGCAATAGATGCTTCAATGATACTGTATGAAAAATATCATCGCCCTGTCACAACCTTTTTTTCCATAAATAGTCTCAGATAGTCTTACACCATATTCCTCACAGCTGCTTCATCAGTTTTCTCTCCTGTTGTCTGGTGGCAGCTTTTCTCCACAGTTTCCTCCCTGAAAAGGCACTTCTCCAAGTCTCATTTGCAAACACTTCTTTGCCATTCTGTTTTCTTCCTCCTGCGTTTGTTTTGCAATGGAACAGACTTAGGCAGTATTTTTGCACGGTTTCTGTATCATCTACTATTAGTCTCTCACCATGTAATTTTGCAAGCCTCTATATGTTACTGTTTACAATGAAAATAGTTTCATTCATCTACTAATTTTCAATTAGTAGAATTCAATTACAAACTGTCTCTGCCTTTCCTGAGAATATCATTACTTTTACCCGATTGTTAAAAACTGCTCAATTTACTCCTCAACCTCCACATCACCAAAGATCTCAACTACCTTCTCGTTTTTCCTACAGGTTAACAACATTAAACAGTGCTGAATCAGGAACCCATCCCTGATGGGCTGTGCTAGGAACACATCTGCAAGGAACTTCTGAGATGACTGTGACATTCTAGTGGAGTCAACGTGTGGAGTGTTATTTTTTGACCCTTTAAATTTAAATGTAGTAACAGCAGCACCCTCAAACACCTTACAGAAATCCAAGGATGTATTTCTGCCACGCAATACAGGTAGTACCAAGTCAACTGAGCTAATGCCATCACAGCACAGACAATGCCATCATCGTTGCATCAGCAGAGAGACAATATGCATTGTAAGGAGAGCCCAAAACTTTGTAGACCTTTTACTTCCACTACAACAACCTTGAAATCAAAGGTCTAACCCTAAACTGAAGGAAGGAAGGGAGCACAGGCTGTGAGTCTATCTTGCCCACCATGAGTTCCTAAAGAGCCAGGACTCAGACATACCTCTGCCCACCTTGCACATCTCTAAACTTTGTTGGAACAGGCCCAGAGAAGGCCACAAAGATGCTGGGAGGGCTGGAGCTTCTCTGCTGTGAGGACAGGCTGAGGGAGTTGGGGGGATTCAGCCTGGAGTATAGAAGGCTCCGGGAAGACCTCAGAGCCTCTTCCAGTCCCTTAAGGGGCTTCAGGAGAGATGGGGAGGGACTCTTGATCAGGGAGGTAGCAACAGGATAGGGGGAAATGGCTTTGAGCTGAAAGGGGGGAGACTGAGATGAGATCTCAGGAAGAACTTTGTTTGCTGTGAGGGAGGTGAGACCCTAGCCCACGTGCCCAGAGAAGCTGTGGCTGCCCCATCCCTGGAGGGGTTCAAGGCCAGGCTGGATGGGTTTTGGAGCAACCTGGTCTAGTGGGAGGTGTCCCTGTCCATGGCAGGGAGTAGATCTGGATGATTCTATTAGGATGAATCTCATTTACTGCTGCTCATCATGCATTCCAGAGAATTTATGCAAATCTCATCTGAGATTTACAGGTGAACATCAGATTTTGAACGTATACAGTTTCAAAGTTAAAGTACTGTCAGATACACTTTTAATTTAATTTAAAAAAAGCTAGCTACCTTGACAATGCTTTTTATTTTCTTAATTTTACTGATTAAAATAACGAGATTACTTATTACACTTAAAACACAAGTATTAGGTAAGACATTCAGCCACACTTTCTTCTTTTGAAATATCCATACACTATTAACTTTGTTTCCCTAATCTTCCAAGATGTATGATGTACCAGTGTTACACTTACCCACACCAGTTTTTAAACAGCTGCAATAAATTTGATCCAAGTATCTTGTTGGAACTCAAAGGTTAAAAACATTTTCCTTCAACAGATACACTACCTACTAGGAAAGTGGAAAAGAATTCATTGCTAGGTAGATATATAAATCAGTACTTTTCCAATATAAAAATGTAAGACATACTCATCTTCCTGAATTATTAGTAATACCACTGGTTCCATGTTGTTAGATTTATATTTTCTTATATTTCTTTTTGTCCCTAAGACACACATGCTTATTTATTAAGATATGTAAGATATTTTAATACATATGTTTCAAACACAATTTCTGTACATCATCCTTCTGTTTATTACCTTCAGATACCTCTTTCTGTCAGTTTACATTATCTTCTCTAGCTCCTAAAAAAGTACTTTAAGATTTATTTTTTTTAAAAGTTTCACTTTTTTTACAAACTATTTGTTTTGACTCATGGAGAATGATTTTTAAGTTCATAATAATAAAACATTGTGAAAATGGGTCCCAAGCATCTCTCCAAATACCATCTTCTAGTTCAGGAATCTCACCTGTTTTCAACCGTTTCTAAACTGCACTGAAAACCTGGCATGGTTCTGATGGATTTGGAGTTTTCGCACCTAAATCATAATCCTGTTATATCCTATAATTTGCAGTCCTGTCACATTTTATTCAGCCAGATTTATGTCCAATATAAAACTCCCTAGGTCATCTGTAAGGTCATTGACCATGGAATTTGTAGTGCTGAAGTTGTTTGGGTTGGGGGACACGACACACCTCCAGCAGCACTGATCTCCAGCACACCCAATTCAAGCTGAAACCATCTACACTAAAGCATTTCTCACCCAGCATTTTACAGATGGCAGAAGAACTGAATATTACATTTTCTTGGGTGATTTGGCAATTGAGAGGATAATAATAAATACTACATTTACGTTTTATATCCTGAACATGCAAGTATTCCAGATCATTTGCTCTCAGTTAGCAGGAATTTGGAAATAAGTAACATCATTTTACACGAGTGCAACTTCGTTCCTCTTTTCACCCACTCAGTCATTCTTAATAAGGTCATAAATATTTATTTTAACGTTTCAATTCCAGGGACTGAAATAGCCATATTTTAGTTACCACTTCATCAAGTTTAAATTTGGAAATGAGCAATTTCAATTAATCTTAAAAATAATAAGTAGAATAATTAAGCTCCCAAGTGAGAGTTTGTCTATTACGCGATTTCTTTTCATATTCTTGCAGCCTGATCATTGCCTTTTCTCATTTTGACTCTGTCAAACATAATATGTAAATAAAATATGCTAAATAAACCATGTATATACCCATTCCATACCTCCTCAGCACTTCAATCATAAGTTTAAAGAGATTTTGATGTATCTAGAAGACTCATTCTCTGAAAACAATTTCCCTCTACACTGGTCAAGAATCACAAAATGGAAAAGATCTCTTTTATTCACCCCAATATAAAATTTCAGGTGAGGATTTTCTGTCTCCTGGGCATACACTCTGGTATGATAGTTGTGATATTGGAAGACTGTATACAATGCTGACCTGCTGGAGAGCAGCTCTGAGGAAAATGACCTGGGAGTCCTGGTGGACAACAGGATGCCCATGAGCCAGCAATGTGGCCTTACGGCCAAGAAGGCCAATGGCATCCTGGGCTGCATCAAAATGAGTGCGGCCAGAAGGTCGAGAGAGTTCATCCTCCCCCTCTGGTGGAGGAGGGATGCCCTGGTTAGGTCCCATCTAGAGCAATGTGTTCAATTCCAGGATCCCCAGTTCCAGAAAGATGGGAAACTGCAGGAGAGGGTACAGCAGAGGGCCACAAAGATGTGAAGGGCCTGGAGCATCTCTCTTACAAAGAAAGGCTTTCAACCCCATATCATTCTGTGTAATACTATCATACAATATAACAATTACTAGAGTAACCCACTTCCCACAAAATAATCAGAAATCAATTGCCACCACTACCCTACTCCCCACAAAATAACCAGAAATACGGCAGAAACTGCAAATCAGAAGCCATGATCTTTACGCTAAAATTGCACTGAGCACCAACCTGTACTTAAACAATTCTCTCAAACTTCTCTCCCAAACATCCTTCGACCTGCTTCTCTATAAATCTTGTTCATACAAAAGCTGCTTGATTGTTAATCTTTGTACTCGGCCCTCTTCCACAATGTCAGAATTTAAATTATTTCTTTTCAAACTGTTCAAAAGCAACTACTTCAGCCCACCGAGTTTCAGCCAATGCTGCTGGCGTCAGATTCAAATAGTATGGTTTTGTCTGGACTCTTCAAGGGCAGCAAGTCTTCAGCAAGGTCCAACTTCAAAGATTAAATACTTAACACTTTTTAAAACAGATATAGTATTTTAATATTCAAATCAATACCTATGACACAAATTCACTGGGAAAAAAACAAAACTAAGTTTCATGAAAACACATTATAACTTCTAAGCTCTTCAATTCCAAGCTCATAAATGACCCCATTTTGCTTGCCACTGAAATATCACGTATTTCAGACAGACAGGACCCGTGGATTGTATTAAACTCCTCTAGCTCAGGTACACACACACCCCTTAATCTGTAACTTCTGTTATCAGGAATTCAGTCCAAACCATTGTTTTATTTGTTTTATATTACAACTTAAATGAGAAGTTCTGTTTCATTGTTATGCATAGTCCACAAAGTGAAAAACCAAAATTATCTTAAAATCTTTAATATGC
The DNA here is from genome assembly GCA_004320125.1 of Scolopax mira. Classification (NCBI taxonomy): domain Eukaryota; kingdom Metazoa; phylum Chordata; class Aves; order Charadriiformes; family Scolopacidae; genus Scolopax; species Scolopax mira. Next base: position 28,135 of record BJBW01000017.1, read on the forward strand.
ATATCATAAGCTCGTTAAAGTATGCCTCCCACTTCAGAATCACAGGCAGCAGCTCTGAAAAAAGAAATTGAATTATTGAGTCAAATGTTGAACTCTGTCTTGTTAATCACAAGCTGCTAAACTAAACTGTAAAGATTCAAAGAGAAGGTGGAGCTCCTCTGCAAGAGGAGTTAACAACAAGTAAATGGAAGCAACACCCAGGAACCCATAAACTTGACAATAGGTGACAGAAAATAGAAAGGACTTTGTTACCAAGTCTACCATCTGCTTTTAGAGCATCATATGCCATTTAGATAAAAAAATATAGAGAAGAAATTTAAATGAGAAATTTATTAGACTGTCTATTACTAATATACCAAGCACTCATTATACTGGTACCAGTCCTGCCCTGAGCTGAAGTAACTGGTATGAGATGAGTGCAGCCAGGCAGCCCTCTAACCACAGCTCTCCAGCCTACAAGCCAAAAGCTAGTACCGACAGCTCGGTGAAGCTTTCAACTGCACAGCCAAAGACCACTGCATTTCAACATAAAAACAAGAGTGAGATGTAAATTGTCTTTAAAAAGGGGCCATGATTACCTTAAGCCAACTGGAGAGTAGGTTTTGTAGGTCTGTGTTTTGCTGCAGGTTAAACATGACCAACACTGAGACATTCAAATTCAAATTGCTGCAAACTCTTCAACAGATTACTCTGCTACTAAATTAGCAAAGTAGTCTGAATATTTGTGCAGCTACATCAATTAAAATTAAAAAAACCTCATATATCCCCCAAAACTTACACAAAAGCAACAGTAGAAACAGCTGGAAGAAAACAGAAAAAGGAGAGCCCAGCGTCCACAGAATCCCAAAATGATATGGGGTTGGAAGGGACCTCTGGAGATCATCTCCTCCAACCCCCTGCCAGAGCAGGGCCACCCACAGCAGGTCCCACAGGAACGTGTCCAGGTGGGGTTTGAATGTCTCCAGAGACAGAGACTCCACCACCTCTCTGGGCAGCCTCTTCCAGGGCTCTGCTACCCTCACAGGAAAGTAGTTCCTCCTCATGTTTAGATGGGACTTCTTAAGTACAAGTTTATGCCTGTTCCCTCTTGTCCTGTCCCTGGGCACCACTGAAAAAAGTCTGGCCCCATCCTCCTGACACCCACCCTTTAAGTATTTATAGGTGTTGATCAGATCCCCCGTCATCCTTCTCTTCTCCAGACTAAAAAGACCCAAGTCCCTCAGCCTTTACTCGTTAGAGAGATGCTCCAGACCCCTCATCATCTCTGTAGCCCTCTGCTGTCCCCTCTCCAGCAGTTCCCTGTCCTTCTTGAACTGGGGAGCTCAGAACTGGACCCAGTGCTTCCAGACGTGGCCTCACCAGGGCAGAGCAAATGGGGAGGATGATCTCCCAGAGCCATGTATCAGTCTGAACTCAGATGCCAATGCTGTCGTTCAGTTCTTTAAACTGGCATAAAACCTGGCAAGTAGCAAACAACCCATCACGGCATGCTTCTGCTCTACCAGCTCCCGAGCATCTTTCAGACTTTGGAACAAATCCCTCTGAGAGTTTACCAAGCAAAACAAACTGCTTTGCCTACCACATCTCTCTCCTAATCTTGTTTAGCAGGTGGACACACAGCTCCTTCCCTCTCTTGGCAGAGGGGTTTAGAAGGATACATCCACTTTCCACTC
>BJBW01000018.1:0-25777 GCA_004320125.1 Scolopax mira
AGTCCTGAGTGACATGCTCTAACATGCTCTAGGCAATCCTCTTCAGCAGTGGAGTTGGACTAGATGATCTCTATGGTCCCTTCCAACTCTAAAAAATTCAGTGAAATTTTAAGAAAGTTTTCACAAGTATTTAGAGTTATTTAGAGTGTTTCATTTTTTGCATCATCATTACGGATCATTTTTGCAATAATATAGCATGCAGTCATTTTAGGTTTTAGGCATTATCATCTGAATAAAAGCAAATGTAATACTTGAGTAGATTATTTCTGCCATATGAAATTTGGCTTAATTATTACAGGTAAGGTTTTGACAAATGTTTCTAAAGCACAAAATTTTAAAAAGGAAGAACATGAAAGATAGATTAAGGAAATAATGTTCCATTTACTTTTGTTCTGCATTAAAAAAAAACCTCCAAAAAATCATAACTGATTAAATCTGGGTGTGTGGGTCATAAAGGGACCCAACCAAGTAATCAGCATATATTTCTGAATATTCCTTTGCAACAGAACAGTTGACCAAATTTGAAATAGGAAAGGAAAAGCTTTTGAGTGCTGTCCAGTTTATAGTTTGAAAATTGTTGGTAAGTCAATCAAAAGGCAAGGAAAAACAAAATGGAAAAGGGAATAATTAGAAGGAAACCATTATTTACGTGAAGAAAAGAGGCGTATTTGTTTTCCAGAAGGAATTGAGTCCCATAGTGGGGGTTACAGAAAAAAAGAATGTTGTGGGAACGCTGACTAGGGGACTGGGGAGTACCCTGAGTAATTCAGCTGTTTGTAGACTTTATTTGGGGGTTAGAGTTACCTTGAGTGCATGAGGTCAGATAACTTTTCTTTAAGTATATCATATTATGAGCTGTATCCATAATTTTGTAAACTTCTGGGCAAAGGACCCTGCCTCTATTCCTTTTATGCCATTTGTAAATTACCGTGTTTATAAAACTAGATAAATACATTTTAAGTTGTAAAAATAGAGTTGAATTCAAAGTCTCATCTTTCTACTTCTAGACTGTCCTGGAGTGGGTGAGCAAAGTACTCTGAATTGCTGAGTATTTGCTGAGTATATTGCTGAGTACTGAGATTCAAGCTGTCAGTTTCTGATGTAGAGCTGAGGCTTTAATATAAACTGCAGAATCTGGACTCCATCCTACTGACAGGAAAAGGAGACATAACCCCAGGGTTGCTTTCTTGGGACTTGGGGGATTCAGGAGCTGAAATAATATAAAACATGCTTGGAATTCTAGATGTTGTTCCCAGGTCCCTTAGTAGTAAAATTAGTAGGTTCATCGTCCTTAAAATTTAAACAGCACATTTGATAATCTGTTTCAAAGCAGAAACAGCAAACTATAATTTACAGAATTAATGTATAAATATGGAAATCACTGCAAACCATCTACAGATTACAAAATCTGTTGACTTTTGCTTGAACTGAGTTTTGTGGAGATGATCAACGCATTATCAAATCTACTTTTAAAATTGCTTTATAACTAATGAACATCAGTTTTCTGGTGTTCCTTGGGAAAAAACCACCATAAATATTTTGAAATAAAGTAACTCAGAGAGTTTTATAAATTTTAAATGACTTTCCTGGTATTTATAAATATTGCTGAAGAATAGGAATTCCTATATAACATTCCTTATAATGGTGTGTTTTGCTTTGGGTTTTTTTTGTGTTTTTGTTTTTGTTTTTGGTTTACATTTCAGAAATGAAATACAAAGACTACATCTGTAACTGTAAAAGTTTTTCAGAAAATGTCCCAATGTGAAGAACCTTAACCTACTGGGAGCAGGGAGCAAATGCATTCACATGCATTTGGTGTGCATGTGAATCCACTTCAGGTTTGTACTTTTTCTGAATCAGACCAGGAGCACAAAACTCTATCTTTTATATCTCAAAAAAAAAAGAAATTATGTTAGATTAAAAAAACCTAATTAAATTAATTTATAAAAATTAATTAAATCTTTGATGTCAAAACCAACAAATGGGTTTGAATGTGCCTAAAATCTTTCTGTTTTGGGATGCTACTCATGGTTATAACTGTTAAAACTTTTTGAACTGCGTGAAAGAGACCTGAAGTGAAATACTTCCATCATATGTTTTCAGTCAAACTAGGGCTATATGGGCTTAGCAGTTTAAAAGAGGCAGAGGTTCTTGTCTGTTTTTTGTAAACCATCTCCTTTTATGTTCAGTAGTCTGTATAGCAACATGAGATCTGCAATTTAGTATTAGTCCTGCATGAGTTTCAGTTATCATCCAAGAATGCCATAGACACATAACTCATCTTTAATGTTAGCTACTGAGATGCAGATTCTGCTTCCCATAATATCTTTTGTACTCTAGGTGGGGAGTTAAGGGAAATTTGCCATGTTTTAATTTGGAAATCGATTTGCATTAAGTGCTCTTCTAATTTATGTAGTGGTAGGAGTTGCTGTGAGCTTTTTACAGAATCAATACTTTAAAGATATGATTGGGTAGATGTAAACTTTTTCAGTAAGTGTGTCTTTTTAGTTTGTCTTTTGATGAGAGATGTATGATGAAGGAAGGAAGTTTACAAAAATTATGGGACATGATAAAACCTTGTTTTAATGGCTGGGAGTAGGAAACAGGATAAAAAAATCTATAGCTTGTGACCCAGTGAATTTGGGGACAACATTCTATATAAATTACTCCCTCTCAGATTACATGAAAATATAAAATGTACTGCAGTGGGCAGTAAACACTTGGAATAAGCTGATTTACACCTTTAAACCCATGTAGTTAAGAGGCAAGATGTGACACATTTGTTTGTAAATTATTTCCTTCTTTTACCTATCTTAGTAGCTTAATGACTGTCATGTTAATTTAGTTTGAGTTCTATTTTTTATATGAGTTTGCTAACAGAAGTTGACATAAAAGCCTTTGTGAACAGACTTTGATTGGTTCTGTTTCTATAGCAACATGGCTGAATAGAAGAATGATTTCCTTTAGGAACCTTTCCTAAAAGCTGTTTTGTACCCTATAAAGATATCTCTAGATTGCCATCCCTTGTCAGAGGTGAACAGAGATCACATCGAGGGTCAACTTTGTTCCTTGTGTTTATAGATTATCCTCTGCAATCAAAAGACTGCATTGCTCTTCTTTTTCTTTGTGGTGCTGAAGCAATTTTGTTCTTTGCTATACGCTGATGATAGGAAACTCAGCAAGACCTTTATTTTCTGCAACCTAACAAATAAACTAGGACTAGACCAACTATTGTACTTTATTAGTAGCGTCTATGGCAGACGCTTTGAGTTCCTAATTTTTCTCTTCAGTTATATATCCATTTGTGAATAATTTACTTTGTGCATGTTATTGTCTGGGAAAGCCTGAAATATTAAACATCAAGTTGAACAGTTCACTTCAGTGCTCTGATTAAGAGAGAGGTAGATCTTCTTTAGTGATCTTGGTAAACCCTGAGGCTTAGTATACAAATATCCTTTGTTAAGGGGTGAATGTCAGCTCCATTAATAGTGAAGTTTTTTGAACAGAAAAGATATATCAAGTTATCTAAATAGCATGTTGGAGAAGTTTCTAGTCAAAGACAATCAAATAGTTCTTTACATAATAATATATATATAAAAAAGCAGTAGTAAATCTTGCTAATTGAAATTAATCATGTTTCCTTTCTCTGGAGTTTTTAAATAAAAATAACAAACAACTTGTTTTTGTACTCTGATTTACATAAAGGATAATGTGTGTTAATAAATTGTGTATATTTGTGAAACAAAGTACCTTTCTATCTTTCTCATTCTCTTATGTTAGTAAATCTTTTCTGAGACAAAATTTAATTTCATATTAAAAGTGATTTAAAAGTTTCATTCCTTTATGGAATGATAGGAATGCCTTTCTAATTTTCAGTCAGGTTTCTTAAAGGAATCTAGGAAAATTGATCTTTGTATACGTATCTTCTTCTAACCCACATTTGCACCTTCCGATCCTTTTAGCCATTTTTATTCTTAGTGATGTGATTCTTAAAATATTTAGGTTCTGTGTCAGTAGAGGAGAGAGAACAATGTCTACAGAGAAAAAGACAGCTATTCTGTTAGACATCAGACAATCCACAAGGATGGAAAGTTTTTACTAATGAAAGGTATAGGAATTTTGGCTTTCTAATTTCCTTTCAGAACTACTGGTTTATTATTGGTCTGTTTGTTTTGAGTAAGTCTGTCTGTTTTTATTGTTTAGGTAACTTCTGTTTGAAAATTGATATACTTAACTTAAGACTTTCAATTGTTGTTTTAAGAAAATCGAGAAATTTAACACTTTTAAAAGCTTATTTTTTAAAGATTCTTTTAGGGATATTTTCTCAAAGTTGTAGTGGCAAACAGTGAAAATTCTTGGTCCTTCAAGGAACAGAAGACCTGAAAGATATTTTCTGGTATCTGTGCTTTGGGGATTCATGGGGACTTATAACTGGATGGCTGGATGAGGGGAGAGCAGCAGATGTCATCTACCTTGACTTCAGCAAGGCTTTTGACACTGTCTCCCATAACATTCTCATTAGAAAATTAGGGAAGTGGGGGCATGAGGTGAATTGAGTCCTGTCTGTGTGACAGAACTCAGAGGGTTGTAATTAGTCTAGCACGGTGAAGTTGAAGGCCTGTAACCAGAGGTGTTCCCCAGAGGTCAACATATTAATCAATAACCTGGACGAGGGGATAGAGTATATCCTCAGTAAGTTGGCTGATGATACCAAACTGGGAGGGCTGGCTAATACTCTAGAGGGCTGTGTTGCCATCCAGGTGACCTGAACCGGATGGAAAGCTGGGCAGAGAAGAACTTAATGAGGCTCAACAAGGGCAAATGTAGGGTCCTGCACCTGGGGAAGAAGAATCCTAGGCACCAATATAGGTTAGGGGTGGATCTTTTGGAAAGCATTAATGAGGAGAAGGATCTGTGAGTCCTGGTGGATAGCAAACTTTCCATGCGCCAGCAACGTGCCCTTGTTGCCAAAAGGGCCAGTGGAATTCTGGGCTGCATAAGGAAGAGTGTGGCCAGTAGGTCGAGGGAATTCTTTCCCTCTACTCTGCACTGGTGAGGCCACAACTAGATTACTGCACCCAGTTCTGGGGTCCCCAGTTAAAGAGGGACAGGGAAGTACTGGAAAGAGTCCAATGTAGAGCAACTAAGATGCTTAAGGGATTGGAGCATCTCCCTTATGAGGAAAAGCTGAGAGATCTGGGACTCTATGGAGAAGAGAAGGCTGAGGGGAGGTCTTACCTACATTTACAAGTATCTAAAAGATGGGTTGAAGGATGATGGAGCCAGACTCTTTTCAGTGGTTTCCAGTGATAGGACAAGGGGCAATGGGCACAAGCTCAAACATAGGAAATTCCACTCAAATAAGAGGAAAAACTTCTTTATGGTGAAGGGGACAGAGCACTGGAACAGGCTGCCCAGGGAGGTCATGGAGTTCCCTTCTTGGAGATTTTCAAGACCTTCCTGGATGCAGTCCTGAGTAATGTGCTCTAGGCAATTCTGCTTTAGCAGGGGAGTTGGAGTACATGATTTCTAGAGGTCCCTTCCAACTCTGACGATTCCGTGATTCCATGAACTTCCTTTGCTCAAAAATAGGCCTAAGGCAAGCTGTAAAGTGTATTAAAAAGGCTATTAAATACCACTGGTGGTCCTGGTGTTGTATGACTGTCTCTGTATAGCTTTGGAATTGGAAGAAAACATAGATGGAAACAATAATAATTTTAGTGGAAATAATGTTACCAAGTTGCTCAAGGAGATGTAGAACCCGTCAAAAAAAACTCGAAAAACAAAAACATGTGAGACCAACACATATAAAAGAAAGATCTGATTAAACAGAGTCAAACAAAACTAAATGATTCTATATAATCTTAAATATAAATAATTCTTCCTTTCTGCTTTATTCCTTCCCTTCCTCTTGCCCACACAGGTTCTTTTACATTTGGGAAGAAATCACAGGAGGCTTTTGTGTACCTGCACCTGGGCTTTGGTTTTTTTGTCAGGGTATCTTTTTATTTTGCATGTTGTTTTGCACCTGTGTTATCTTAAGCAGTGTGAGTATATTTTAATGTAGTTACAAATAATGTGATTTTTAATAGTGTAATACCATATCAGATACCAGAAAAATGTGAATAGAAACATTTGCAATGCCTGTTTATTTTGAAAAACCGTTGTCATAAAGATGAACATTTGTTGTAGACATTTTGAAACAGTAAAAATTGTGTTATTAGATATTTCCATCTTATTCACCATAGAAGAAATGAAATTTTCAGATTTTCATTGCAGTCCATTTCTATCTTCTTTTCTCTTCACATCTATAGCATCAGTTGAAAATGTATACTTTCATTGGAAAATTTTATAGTCGTGTGCTTGACTGGATTATAGATACACCTATGCAGAAAGAAGAGAATTCACACACTTGTCAGTCAAATCATTATACAAATAATATTACAGCAGTCAACACCTACTGCATGGCAGAAAGGCATATGTTTATCATATTCAATTGAGCAATATTTGGAGTGCAGAGCCGGATTAAATTTGTTGACATTCTCACCGTAGAGCTGTCATTGCTGCACTGATAGCAGGTGATAGTTCTACAAGTACATGTCAAATCTGTGCTTATCTGTTTTGACATCTGTTGTTGGAAGCTCTCTTTTTCTGTTTGAGCTGGACAATAACCTTGATAGTGCTCATGAAAAGTAAAGGTCCACAACTGTTGTTTTAAGAAGGATGTCTTAGCTACTGATTTACACCTGTCATAACAAATTAGCAGATTACAACTGATAATACAAGAAGCATTGGCATATCTGAAATAGGTCCTCTTAAAACATTGAATCCTTAGTTGTTTTGCTCACTGACTACATCTTTCTATATTGTTGAATTTCATTAATGTAAGAGAAAAAAATCTATTAGAATGCATTTGGTGATAATTATGTTGTTCACTTCTCACCTGCCTTCTTTCCTATTTCAGCCATCTCTCTCCCTGAAATAATCCTTCAGTAAAAGCATTTTTCTACTAAGTAAACGTGAGGTTATAAAGTAGTTATGGGAAAAGAATATTTTGAAACATAACAAGCTTCCTTTCTTTATTTCATAACAGACAAACTTCTTTAGAACCAAAGTGTGGCATCAGCCAGAGATAAAAACCAGAAGTACCTTTTGCTCCAATATCCATTGTTGACACACAGCTTGCCAATAGAAAAAATATATTTGTAAGTTAATTAATATGACAATATCTCATTTTTCAGTTGAAATAACTGCAAGTTTCTACTCCCAAACCGCACACCGATATCACATTCTTACTTTGGTTTTATGCCAGTATTATATTATACATCTATTATAATGTCATAATGAAAAAGTCAGAATAGATGAATACATTTATATTATAATTCTTTTATGATTTGGGCTAAGTGACTATAGCTTTTTTTTTTTAAACTCTACTGACATTAGTTGGCAAGGTATTCCTTTGAAATAAATTAGCGTAAAGGAAAAAATAGGACTGGAGCATTAGTAAAACAGATTCTGCCTTCTCCTTTTAGCAATGAGATGGACCACATGAAGGTCTGTGTAAGCTATGGATTGAATACAATTGCTAAAATTAAGGCCTGTAGCAAATTGAAAACTATTTCTGAAGCATCCATAAGATCAAATAGTGATTTTACAAGCATGATAATCCAAAAAATTGTCCTTTTAGGGCAACCTCAAGTTCATTTACAATCTCTAAATATAATTACTCATTTAGAGCATAGTAGTACTTCCTAAATGGTAGTGTAATTTTTTCCTAATTTGTGGTTGCTTTGTTTGTTTGATTATAGTGATTATGATGTTCATTAGTACAACTGGTTAGGTGCAGCGGTTCATATCCTCAAACGGCAGTGTAAATGTGCAGAGACAAAATTTTAATCTTGAAAAATCTCTTTATTGTCAGCAGATTTTAACAAAAATGTTTTTGTCATTTTAGTTGCAGCTTGATTTTATGACAGTTGCTTTTTTTATGGTTGTATTTCCATTCAATACAGAGTCTATTAACGTACACTTAGTCTGTTTTTGCAAAGAATGTAGTGTAAAATAAATACAATGACTTGATTAACAATTTTTAATTTTAGCAAAGTGAGTTATACCATGTTTTCCAGTAGTATTTCACATACCTGTTTACAAGATACCTGTTATCAAATGACTTAACATTCTAAACAAGAAATATGAAGTAGAAGATTACAGAAGAATAGCTTTGGTATACATTAAATAATTTATAAACCTTAACATTTTATATGTGGTCCTATAAAATTAAAATTTTCAGGGCCTCCAGAACCCCAAAGATTGAGTTTATTGTCCATCTCAAATGGAAGGTTTTCAGTTGTGTGACTCAAAATAATGAATTTAAACTACTTGATGTTAGGATGAGAACCATCTCTAATGTAAAATGCTAGTAATATCTGGGTGATAACTATCCTATATAACTGTGTTTTATGTCTTTATGGAGTTTTTACTTGTATAAAGTTATTTTTCTTGATTTCATCCCATTCATTTGATGGTATTTTAAAATTTAACCACTACATGAGTTGTATCTGCATTATGGAAGTACAAATTCCTACTTAATACTAAAATTTATTGTTAGTGGTGCTTTCCCGCTACCATATGACAGCACTAAATGATTCTAAAGAAAGATGGAGACATCAGACTGTGTCTTTAAATAGCTAGAACTGAGATACATTGGTGGGACATGGGAGGAGAGAGGGAGAAAGAGGTTTTGTGACTCTTCAGAAACACTAAAAATCTCAGGATTTTTTATGCTTCCATAATCTATGTTTATGCAACATGTAATATATTTCTTACATACCCTGCTATTGCGATCTATTGCAAGCCTTTCAGTACATTGAGAACCTGTTTTTGAACCAATTTCAACTTGATTAAAACAAAGAGGTTGTTGTTAGTATTCACGTCCCATTATGCCAATGGAAATTTTCCTACTAATTCAATCAGATTTTAGATTGGTCCAAGAGCTGCTTGTCAACAGTTTCAGCAACAGTAGGTGTGCTGAAAAAGAAAGGAGAAAAAGCATAAATAATTGTTTAGAAGAACTATGAAGAGACATGAATTCAGAGAAATCTTTCTGTAAAAACCTTTGCATTTGATTTTATCAAGCAGTGAGATTGCTGTCTGATTTTTATGATTGTATTCTTCTACTGGGTAACAAAGTAGAAGAGCTAAATGACTTTTTCGAGTAGTATATTTAGATACACCAGGAAAACAATTGTTGTGAATGAAAAGCCCACAATCTACAAATGAATAGGAAAAAATACTGAAAGCATAATAAATGATGATGCTTTGGTTCTGTGGAGACTTATCAGAGGAAATGAGACAGATTCTCTCTTCCAATGCCTGCCCTTATTTCAAGCTACAAGGCTTTGCAGGATCAGCCAACAGACTTAACTTGTGTACCCCCCTGTTCCTATACAAATCTTAATTTCCATATTAACAAAAATCATCATTAACAGGCCATCAACATTTCCACAGCTACCCTATCTTGCTCCTACCTGTACTCTTCTTGCCTGTGTGTTCTTGCCTGTGTGTTCTGTGTTTTTATGGGTCACTAAGAAAATCAATTACTGAGACTTTTTCAGTATACAACTTTAGTGGTAATAGGCTAAAATTGTCCTGGAGACCCATACCCAGATTATTGCAAAATACAAGCTGTTTTCACATTTCCCAACTAATCCTCATCCTGGAGTATTAGACTTTACTGCACCCAGCAGTGAACATAACATTAGGATTAAGGGAAAGCCAAAATAAATGAGAAACGATTCCTTCCTTCCTGCATCATGTTTGTTCCTTAACTAGGAAGTTGTAGTGCATTCATCAACAAATAAAACTTCTTCCAGGCCTGTAATTTGAAACTAGGCCAGGCTCATAAGTCCTTGTTTGTAACAGGTCTGAACATGAACATTTGAATTCTAACTTTTCCAGTATAGTCTATTCATCAGCAAATACACCTTTTCAGGCCCTGATCTTCCACAACTTGATCCAAACCCAATTGGTTTTCTCAATTCTTGTTGCGTAAAATAAGAATAAAGTGATTGCCGCTGACATAGGTGTACGATGTACAATTGCTTATGAATTGGTACCACATGGCAGTATTGGATATTCATGAGGAGATTAGTAGTTCAGGTATTCAGGAAAGAGTGTAGTAATTAAAGCATGAATTCTTGACATAAATACAGGGGTAGCATGAAATCTCCAATATCTGCTCTTTCCATGAATATAGTAACTTCTCTAGATAGATTGAAGAGGGCATCATGGGAGTCATAGTTAACGTAATTTGGTAATGTTTATTAATGTACGTGCCTTCAAACTGAATTAAGAGGCCTTAACTTTAGTGATCTTTTGCCACTAGAGATGATTTTGACACTTTAAATTTTCTTGAAAGTGCAAGTTTAGATCATATGTGCTATCGTAGAGCTAATATTGTTTCAGATCAATAGAGATAGCCTAGGTAAAAAAAATAATTGAGAATTACAGATTTTAAATGAAAATTTTAAATTTTAAAAGACTTTTTTTTTTCTCCTGTGAAAATTAATAAAGACGCAAAATTGAAAGGAAATCTTTATTGAGATACATAATGGTCTGAAAAAATATAGCTATAATTTTAACTGAGATTATATATGTCAAATGGGTTTATGTTCAGAATATCTCGTCACGAAATACTTTCTTGCGAATTAAATGAACTCTAGTGAATATTAAAGTTCTATGTTGTCTTGTTGTTTTGTGGCCTGAAATGTAGTGAGTCTTTCACTTGGCTTGCACAGAAGGTCAAAGGAGGAAAAGAAGTACCTGTGATCAGCTCTGTAGAATGCCTGCTGCACTGCCATCCAATGCCTTTTTAAATCCTAACAGTATCATCCTGTTAAAAATGCACTTAATGTTATTCAGATATAAGAAAATACCATGGGTTCTTTTTTTTTTTTTTAATTTTGTTTTGGTTTTTTGTTTGAACCACTTTAATTTCTGCTGCTTGGGGTTTTTTCATACCTGTAAACTTAAAGAATTGCTCATGTTGACATTGAGAAGAGCCACAAAACTTCCAATGGTTTACCATACTCTATGCAGTACAGTAAAAGAACAGAGCATAAAACCAGAGCTGGTTACTTTTAAAACATGAGTATAGATTTTTAATTAAGAGATTGGTCTGCTGAGGAGGTACCACTGCTGTCCACTTCAGTTTTATAAAACCAAGGTCACATACTTGGCCATTATTAAAGTTGTCAGAAGGACAAAGTCTGGATTTCTAAAGAAGACAGGAGTAAGGACAAAAGATTGCTTGTGCATTCCTCCACCCGACACTCTGAACTTAGATCTGGAGTCATCCAATGATGTAAACTAAGCACAGGCATAATGTTGCTTGCATTATATTTTCTAGTCTCTTTCCATTCTTGAGTCAGGTATCATAAATTAGTGACTTACACCTTTTACTTTGAGGAGACAGCATAGTCTATTAGATCACAGGATTAGAAGCTTTTACTTACTCATTTGCCTAGACATAATTTGCTAATGGTTTTATGAAAAAATTATATGCTGTCACTGTTTCCTCATATATCTAATAAGGAATGATTGTATTGCCACTTCTGATGTAATTTCTTAACTAAGTTAGGTAGTCAATGACTGGAATGTATTCGGGCCAGTTGGTTGCCTGCAGGGTTGTAACCGCACAGATGCCAAATTTCATTTCTTAAGAAGGATTTTCATTGTTAGATCTACATAGGTTTAGATGTCTGAACTACTCTGATTTCCTACTCTTGGTGTGACTGGTATGCTACTAATTCTTAGTTTTCTGTGGCCAGTGGCTCAGGGAGAGAAATTCTTGCGAGTATACTGGACTCAGATTTTACTGTCTTTTAGTAAATTCTTCATTCTACTTTATTTTTGTTTCTTTCTCTTATCTGTCTGCTTGCTCTATTCTGTCATGGTGGCAAAGTTGTCCTTTGATTTTTATTAAGAAAGTAGAAGGAAGGAAAGAAGAATGGTTGATGCAAAAGGGAAATTGCTACCTTTGTTAAATAAGAACTATTAATAATCAAAGCAATAAACCAGTGCCAGAATAAAATATGTGTTATCAACAGAGCACTGCCTTTTTGATAGCCTTGTTCATCTTTGGCTTCTGTTCTTTGCCTGTTCAGAGGATCTTGGTAAGCTGTTCTGCTTTTCTTTATGTCTCTGTTGTGATTGAGATCAGCTTCAGCTTTTTTTGGCGGGAAAAGCATGGTTACAGTGAACAACACATATTTTTCTGTTACTTTAAAATATTGCTATGGAGGATAATATTTATATGTATGACAGCTTCAAGGTGCATTACCAAATAATGTATTTAGCAACATTTAGACTATTCTAGTATGCAGCATGTGCTTTCTCCCATCTAGAAATCATTGAAGGGATTATCTGCATTATCTGCATGATTCACCATCATGTACAATCATTATTTGTGTAGCAAGTTTAGAACGCCTCAATATAGTCCACAAGTTTTCTGAATAATTTAATTTTGACGATTTAATTTGTATAACTGGGTATTACAGGTATATTTACAGCTTTGTTTAGTTTGACATACATAACACAGAGTGCTTGGTTTGCATGGCACAAGAGGACATTGCACATCTGTAGTGATTAACATGTATTTGAAGTGGCTGTACATTTTGATTAATCATATTTTCTTTGTGGTCATGACTACTGTTACATTAAAACCTACATGTTTCAGCAACCAAAGTATTTCCATTTCTCTCCACTACTTTTTTTTTTTTCTTTCTAGTCTTTCAAGTTTTCTATCATCTTAGGTGACGATAGAAAGCAGCTAACTTACAAAAGGCAAAGGCTAAAAGTGTTAGAGTGACACAAAATCATGGTAGACAAAGTTGAGGTTGTTGCTAAAGCCTCTTCCAGGAGGCGTTCTGCTTGCTCATTTTTGATCTTTTAATACAGGCCTTACTGTGTAAAACACAGAAGCAATTTATAGCACTTGATCCCTGGGACAGTTTGTGTGCTTAAGCTGGATCAGGTGCATAAGCGTCTGGTGGATTTCATCTTTTTTCTCTCTAACACTCCAGCCTCACCACTATGATAGCATGGTTTTTTAACCCGTCCATCAATTTTCCCCACTTCCAAGAAAAAGATCTCTGAGATTTGCTTTAATCTCCAGTTCCTTACTTCTAAACATGTGATACTGTAGCCCTGCATGAGTCATATGAATGTTGTTGGTTTGTTTTGGTTTGTTTTGGTATTCACTTCCCCAGAAGACTTGCTCTACATAGTAATTTTTGAAAAAAGGTTTAGAGTCAGTGATACATACTATTGAAACAGTACAGAGTTGGAATTGAGTTACATTTTTAAAGGTGTGAAATGTATTCTCTTTGAAGAAGGGTAAAATTAGCTGACATGCTAAAACCCAGCAATATAAGACTGATACGCTCTTTAAATGGTGATGGTAGCCATAACAATGGCAACTCACGTTATAGTCTGCTTTATCTGGGCAAAAAAGTATTAGCTGTGCTGGTCTTCATCCTCATTGTCTTGTGATTTTTTTCCATGCTACTTTTATTCTGTTTGTCTAGAACTTTTTCCAATATCCAAATTTGAGGGATTTCTTGTACATTGTTTAGAAGGCCTCGTCCCTTGATGATACATTTTATTTACAGAATGTTCACCTGATAATCACTCATTTCTTCTCTTTTATTACTTACATTTCAGTTTCCTTATGCCCTTCAAATATTTGCAGATGATTAGATCTTCTTTCAATTGTCACTTAACCAACATATAAGCAGAATGTCAATATTTAGCTCAGTGATATTCGTCCATGAATTTCTCCTTTCAAAGATTCTGCAGTTATTTTATTGAGTGTTAATTCACCTGCTTACTTTTAGTATTGAACCTAAAGTTATATTTCTTTTTAAATTTTACTGTGGTCTTAACAAGCTTATGTATATTTTTGTATGTTGTTTTATGCTACTTTCTTTGCCAATACCAAGCAAAATTGTATTGTTTTAATTTATTGACATAATGTCTATTAAACTACTTGTACACTCTTTGAATGTGTTATCTCTTGACACGTTCAGAAACAGCATCATTAGGGTATTCTGGCTTGGATTGATCAAATATGATAGCATAAAAAAAAAAAAAAAGAAAAAGGATGCTTCCTAATCTTATTTTGAAATTGTCCTCAGTTTTGGGTCATCCATTCAATTTCAGTAAAATATCAACAAGTTTTCATAGCTATTCAGCTGGAATTTTGTAAATAATAACATAATTATTATGTTCTTTTGAAATGACATTTGATTAGTGTATTTTACTGATGCTGAAAACAAGCTGTGTGCCACCTTCTCAAATTTTGTCTTGCAAGCAAGTGAATGCCCTTTACAGTTTTTGAGTGCTAAAAAATAAAAACTAATATTGTAGAAATATATTTAAAGCTATAGTGCTTACAAAACAAATAACTTTATTAGTTTGTTTCCTGTTAGAGAAACATCTTTCAGTAGGGAAATAAACATAACACAAATAAATCTCAATTATTCTCAGTTATAAAAAAAGAGATTGGTTGAATAGAATGATGTAGATTTTGCCAACCTTTTACTTCTAAGCACCTATGAGAAAGCTCTTGCAGGTATACTGTATAAATTTTGGATCTGCCACAAGTATGATTTTAAATATTCCATGAGTTCTACTTGAGTTCTGCTTGAAATGCTCCTACACTGCAAACAACTACAATAATAATAATCTACTATAATAATCTACTATCATAAATAGATTTCAAGATAGTTTTCATAAACTTGTTACCATTTATCACTTTGCCTGCATTTTAAAAAGCAAAATTATTTTCAAAATACAGAAAATTTTAAAACAAATGTCTCTTAATGAATCATTTGTAAGTCAAGCTTGCTGTTGTTTCTAGTGAACTTCATAAAGCTTTGAAGTGGAATGTTTCTCTTTGTGACCTTAAAATGGTTCCTTTTTTATTTTGGACTTGATAGTATGGAATAGTGTGACTGAACTCTGAGCACTGGACATAACAGTACATAGAAATGTTGTAAAACTTTTCAGATTACAGTCTGAAATGCAGTCTGGTGCTTGTGAGTGTTCCTCTACTGAAGCTGGCAGTACTCTACTGTACAACCTCTTGTGACTACCAGGACTCGTGAGGCCACACCTGCAGTACTGTGTTCAGTTCTGAGCTGCCGAGTACAAGAGAGACATGAACATACTGGAAGTAGTCCAGCAAACGACCATCTCTCCCCTTCAATGAAAGGATGAGAGAACTGAGACTGCTTAGCCTGGTGAAGGGAAGGTTTGGGGGATCTTCTCCATGGGTACAAGTATCTGATGGGAGGGTGTAAAGAAAATGGGGCCAGCTCTTTTAAGTGGTGTCCAGGGACAGAGCAATAGGTAATTGTCACCATTGTTACCCTTCCAACCATTGTCTACTGTCTTTGGACACCAAGTGAAACAGTGGAGTTTCTGTGTGGACATCAGGAAACACTTTTTTTATTGTGAGACTGACTGAGTGCTAGTGCTGATTGGCCACAGAGGTAGTCTACTTCATGGAAGATATTCAAAAGGTGTCAGGACCTGGTCCTGAGCAATGAACTCTGTTGCTCTGCTGAAGTAGGGGCGTTGGGCCACATGCCTTCCAGAGGTCCCTTCCAACCTCAACCATTTAGTGGTTCTGTGGTTAATGACAGAGAATTAAAATGTGTAATTGATAACACCTATACAAGGTTTGGCTGCCTTTTCTGTCTTTTACAACCAACTAAAATAGTAGTGGTAGACACAGATAATTAGTAAAATGAGGATTTTTGCTAAAACTCTGGGCAAGTTCAATCAATAAAACAGTAAATAGTGTGCTCTTGCCATTCGTAGATTCATCTTGTAATCAAAGTACGTAAGTGCTCTCAGATCTACATCAAATCAGCGTCCATAAAACTGTGGCAGCCTACGTTGCAAGATAACAAACTAGGAAATAGTGTCAGAGCAATAACACTGATAATATCATGCTTTCATTAAATCTTAGTGTGGTAGCTGTTTTCAAAACTGATGATAGAAATATTCTGTAATTAAACCTGTTCTGCTATGTTTTGGGGTTGTGTATTTAAATTTTACACATTATTTCTGTCCCAAAAAAAATCTCAAAACAACACATATTTAAAGATAACTCAAGCTTGTCCACTTGACTCCAAGGAGCTGGGCATTATAAAGTGAAACTGAATATTGCAAATTGAAAAATAAACATCTAAGAAGTCACTGTGGTATCAGAAACAAGTATTCCTAAAGTCATAAGATACACAGTTCCTGATATGTGAGAAGTACAGAAAATAACAAGTAAATTAATGTGTATCTCCATTGTCAGGAGACAGACAGGTATAAAATCTGTGGCAGAGTAAAACAGGAGGAATCACCTCTATTGACCAGCTAGCAGCATTCCTCCTAATGCAGCCCAGGGTACCATTAGGTACCTTTGTGGCAAGGGTTAAGGAAAAGGTTTGTTAATATCACAGTTAAATGTTGGGTTGATAGATTTGATACTTTAGCAGTCTGTTGAGAAGCTTTCATGTTGTTTTTGTGTTTCAAATGACTTGATGCATTTATAAAAAGAAGAAAAATATAAGGGAGAAATAAGAAAGATAATTTACCTGATAAATATAGGTATTAGCATTTTGCTGGCTTAATGTTAAGTAATTTCAGGCATCATTTCAATATTCTTACTCCTTCACCAGTGCTGTTGATAAAGTACAGACTATGCCACATTACTTAACAGAATTACAGCATTCCTTCTTTCCGTCTTGTGGTTTCCTGTTTGTATTTTTTATTCTTTCTTATTTTTTTTCTATTTTTTTTCTCTAAAAACTCATATTTTTGGTGAATTATCATTATTCTGCTCCTTTTTTTTTATTTTTTATTTTCAGTAGGAGTTCTAAGAGATTGTATTAGAACTGCTTCACAGAGAGCCTGGCTGTTTGCAGTCAATGATTGTCTCTTATTAGCACTCAGAAGACGGACCTGGCAGGGTGCAACATGTTTGTACAAGATTCCAGCTGTTACAAAGGTTTTCTCATGGCCTCCAATCATTTGAAACTTGATGTAGATCTGACCTGAAACTGATGGTTATTCTGTGGGTGTAGGCTGCAGAAAACACACAGTATTAATAGCAGAATATAGGTAGCTTGAAAAAGGCTTTTCATGAATACTACCTCAGCATTAGCTGACTGAATACTATTTTCAGGAATACTATAGTAGCATTAGCTAACTGTGACCACACTGAAGAACTTGAAATATGTGTAGAAGATATGGCCTTTTTGGAAGGTCAAATTAATCTTCAAGTCATTTATTCCTCACATGGTGGTGTGTCAAAATTAGTGTAAGATTTAGAGGGGAGAGGTATTAAAACATCAAGAATGTGTCTCAAATAAATACTTCTCAATTTTTTTATATAATGAGGCAATTTTAATGTATCTTTGTCAAAGAAATAGACAAGATGTGTTAAAAGGAGGGTGGGTGGGAAGAACATGTGAGGACACAACCTCCTTGTGTGCGTTTTGCAGCTTGCTAGGTCACTCTACTGAGGTATCCTTACTAGGAATTATTTAACAAGTTTACTGAACTATTTAATACGGAAATCAAACAACACTGACCTGAAAATACTTGCCATGGCCATGTCTAGTGACAGAAAAGAAAACTGGTGTGAGGACATACTTGCATTTAAGAAATTTGTCTTAACTATATTCAGGAATCTAGTGAGAGAGACTTAGTTTGAATTGAGTCATTACCCAGTTAAAAATAACCTTTCCAGGTCATGTCATTTTGTTTGCTGCAGTGAAATAAGTTTATTTCAGCAGAATGAAGCCGTTATAAGGTTGGCAGAGTCCACTTGTCAGAATTTTATGGAGCAGAACACCGTTTGGCTTGGAAATTCAATAAATACTGTAATGTGAGAGGAGTTAAACTCCAAGGGCTGAAGGGGCATAGTGTGGGAAATTTGTCACTGATGCATTGTTTGACAGTTCTGTTAAGAAAATAATCAGGATATATTAAGAATGATCATTAAAAATCAGGTGGACATCTTTCTCATGATACATGGTGATGCTAAATACATGGATTGAACATATTTTTTCAATATTGAAGCAGAATACCCGTATTTTAAAAAGTAAATAATGCTTTGCACTTACTTCTATTTTTACCTACTTAATTTCTTCTATATGTACTTTCTTTTAACATTAGGATTAGTAAGGGGATAGTTTAGCATGGCTGGAGGAAATCTTCAATTAAATGTAATCAGGCTATTATCATTAAAATCAGCATGGGACAATTTGCTATGTGCTAGGTATTTGTCTGAAAAGTGGGAGGCTAGTGTTCTGTCTCTAGTGGAAGAGGAGTAGGCAAACTAATTGCTTTTCCTGCAAGGTGAAACTATGCAGTTCAGTCATGTGATAATTTTAGAGGCAGGGATGAGGTAGTCAGCAAAAAGCTGGTTGGGGTGCCCTCCAGCTATCCAGACTTTCTGCTTGTACTTGGAACACCATAATTTGAAATAACTAAAGTATTACCTGCTTGAACAAAAAGATTACCTCTGGGAATAGGTGATGGAGTCATTTTAGGTTTCCAGTCCTGTGCTGTAATATTTATAAACAACATGCTAATTGAACATTGAATATGTGGTGGAATATTGACTATATGAAGTCATTCTGTCAAGAGTGGATGTTTTTATAAAAAAAAATGTACATCTGAAATGGGAGTTACTTTCTTGATACTGAAATAGGAGTTGAAGTACATGCTTTCTACTGCGTAGAAATCAGGTGAAGCTATTTTAATAAAAATGCCAAGTGTTAAGATTGGTCAATTTCTAGAATGTGAAGGATTCTTATGAGGGAGTAAAGTGGTGCACCACAGCAGGAAAAAGTTATTAACATAGTCCAAATGGTATTAACTCTCTTTTCTGGTATTTATTTCCAGCTGTTTAGTCTGTTTTCTTTTGTAAACTAAAAATCATGCTGTTCATGGTATTCATTTCCAACCACAGTTAAGCTAATCTGAGGGTGCTAAACCCTTTACAGACAGTGGGATATAGTTTGCTTGTGTGCAAGACAGTGCCAAAAATGTCTATATACCTTTAGAAAGTCTTGAAGTTGATGTGTCAAAGATGTCAGTATACTTTTAGAGGGAGTTAAAATTGAAGTTATCTGTATGATCAGTTCATAGTGATCCTGCCAGTGTAATATGACTAAATCCAAGGAATATACTGTGTTTCATTTGATCGAAGTACTACCTTCAATATTATACTTGGATACTGTTAACATGCTTCTTTGTATCTCTAAAGAAAACAAAATCAGTGTCATTTGAAAAAAAATATAGTGTTTTCTTATATGTTGCCTGATTTGTTGTTTTTTCTTTAGTATGCTGGTTTGGGTTTTGGTTTTTTTTTTTTTTTTATTTTTTCCCCCAGTTGTGCTCTGCATCTTTTTTCAGGATGGATGAATTAT
This sequence comes from Scolopax mira, assembly GCA_004320125.1. Taxonomy (NCBI): domain Eukaryota; kingdom Metazoa; phylum Chordata; class Aves; order Charadriiformes; family Scolopacidae; genus Scolopax; species Scolopax mira. Next base: position 19,500 of record BJBW01000018.1, read on the forward strand.
TTTGTCTTCACTGCTCTTACTTGTGTGATTCAGAAATAGGTGTGTTGCAGTTGATGCATCTGTAGGTACTATTCAAACAACTAACCTGAAGATGACAGTAACTAGGAGTGCAAATACCGTCCCAGATAAGCATTGAAGCATAGTCTCTGAACTTTATTTTGCTTAGGATAGAATAGTTCTTTCTCATTTGGAAGTAAGTGTTCTCACATTTACCTTGAAAGTAAGAGTGTGCCTTGAAGTAACTTATTCATTTAATCGTTCCAGGGAGCTCCACTTATCTTAAAACTTGTGTCTAAATGTTGAGACTGGTGATTCGTACTATTTAATTACAGTTGTAGAATATAGAATTGCCTAGGCTGAAGGGACCTTTCATATCATCTAGTCCAACCATCAACTTAACACTGACAAAAACAATCACTAAAACATATTGCTAAGCATTACATCTACCCATCTTTTAAATACCTCAGCCATGACATTTACACCATTTCCCTGGGCAGCCTGTTCCAAGGGTTGCAATAACTCTTTCAGTGTAAAAATTTTTCCTAATATCCAATCTAAACTTGAAGTAAATTCCTTTTTTCCTGGCACCTGTTACCAACTTCTAGAAGAGACTTGAAGAGACCAACCCCCCCTCTCTACAATCTCTTTACCAAATAGTTGTAGAGAGCAATAAAGTCTCTCCTTATTTGAATGAAATAGTTTAGCAAAAGACTTTTGATAAAATTTTTTTTTTTTGATAAAAAATTTTTCTGAAATTTTTTTTGTAAAATAAAGCACAAACACCTGTGTCCAAGTTCATTATATTTGCTTAGTAGTTGTAACTGCAGTTGGACACGGAAGAGATCATTCACAAATTAGTAATTCCCAGAAGGCTTTTTATCTGGGCAAGATGTGTACACTTATAGTCATGAACATAGCTTATCAAAAGAATCTGTTCTGTGATATCCTGAAGCAGCAATAAACAAACATACCATAATAATTGACACAGTTTACTGGCATTTCACAGTTTACATGCTGTCACAACTATATTAGTTTCTGGCAGCTCTGCGTAGTGGTGACTAAAGATTCTTCATTTTTATTTTTTGTTCATTCACTTAGTGCACTTAGTATTATTTTGAAGTTTTGTGTTTTTTTGATTAATACTAAAATTTTCAAATTATAAATTTTAAAGTAATAATATTTCAGGAAATTAAAAAAAAAAATTAATCTGGTAGATGATCTATAAAGAAAGCATGAATTATATACACCACTGAGAAATGGCATTATATGGAGCTGTTTTTAATTGATCTTTACACATTGCTTTCTCTTGGATTTAGAATGAATTTTTCGTTGATTATGTTATTCTTCCCAACTTCTTCAGCACTAGCAGATATTGCACTTAGAGCCAAAGGGCAGCCCAAGTTTTGCATTTTGAACGACTTCATCACTTGGCTTCACACGTGACAGATTTACAAAGAAGTAAAAGGATATTTTAGGTCTCAAGGGGAAAAAAAATATTTCTTGGTATCCTAATCACCCAGGCCAATGATCAGGATGTTTCCCAGGAAATATTGAAACTTTTACTAGCTATCAATAATATATTAGAATTATAATTTTTCAAATAAAATAATATTAAAATTTGATCAAACATAGGTATTTCCAGTTGTGGTTTGCAATGTTCTCACATGCATTCTAGTTTGAGATTTTTGTCCAAGTGGATAGACATGTTGTGGGTCCTTTTTACATTTATGCCTGCAAGAGTGACATGTTTGATTTTTTTGTCACTAACAAAGAACTGTTTGGCATGAGGTGATCTGGGACACCTCTGTTGTGTCTGGAACTGGAACAAAAAATAACCAGTGATTGCATATACCCACCACTAAGTTGGACAAGTTGTTTTCCCAGATTTCTATGTCACATTAAAAACATGCCCCCAGTTATTATGCCTCAAACCTGTTTTTAAAAATTTTTTAGTTAAATATGAAATTCAGAGGAGGTGCGTATAATAACATTGAATCAGGAGTTGTGGTTTTCATTGCATGTATGTGAAAAGCAGTGCCTTACTTCTGAATTGTCCTTTATGATCCCAAAGGAATGGCTACAATAATAGCTTCTTTAAGTATCTTTTGTGAAGGTTAGGGAGGGCTCATCTTCCTTTGGAAATTACTGCTGTAGGTGTTTTGTTCCCCAAACAATATTTCCAGTATTACTGCAGCAGATGAGATCTTACAGTTTCTTTTCTTCAGCCCTCAAAAGCTTTTATTTTTCTCAGGTGGTTGCCAAGTGTAGAAATGGATCCCACAGTAGCAGTTGTTAAAAGGAACACAGAGAATATACATCATAGAATCAGAGAATGGTTTGGGTTGGAAGAGATAGAATCCTCAAAAGTAAAGAGGATTTGCCACCCTCAAAGTAAAGAGGTTCCTCCTTATGTTTAGATGGAACTTTCTATGTTCAAGTTTGTGCCCATTACCTCTTGTCCTGCCACTGGGCACTATCAAAAAAAGGCTGGCCCTATCCACTTGACACCTACCCTTTAAGTATTTATAGTGTGTGATCTGATCAGCGATCAGATCCCCTCTTAGTCATCTCAAGATTAAAAAGACCCAAGACCCTCAGCCTTTCCTCAAAAGAGAGATGTTCTAGTTCCCTAATCTTAGACCTTAAAGATTGTAAGACCTTAAAGATCATCTAGTTCTATCCCCTTCCACTAGATCAGGTTGCTTGAAGTGCCATCCAGCATGGTCTTGAGCAGCTCCAGGATTGAGTGCATCCCCAGCTTCATCACTCTCTCAGTGAATCCTAGTAAAGGATTTTTTCATAAAATCCAATCTACATCTACCCTTTTCCTAGTATCTAATTTAAATCTGCCCTCTTCCAGTTTTAAGCCATTACTCATTGTCCTATCACTTGTAAAAGGTACCTGGCTAGCTTTCTTCTAGGCCCCCTTTAAGTACTGGAAGACTGCTGTAAGGTGTCCCTGAAGCCTTCTCTTCTCCAGGCTGAACACACCCAACTCTCTCAGCCTGTCTTAACAGAAGCGCTCCAACCATCTTTGTGGCCTTCCTGTGGCCTTGCTCCAACAGGTCCATGTCCTTCTTATGTTGGAAGCCCCAGAGCTGGATGCAGTATTCCAGGTGGAGCAGAGTAGAGAGGCAGAATCACCTCACTCGAACCACTGGCCCCCCTTCTTTTGGTACAGCCCAGGATGCAATTAACTTTTGGGGCTGTGAACACACATTGCTGGGTCATGTTGAGCTTCTCTCATCAACACCCCCAAGAATGTTACTTTTTAACTTCGTTTGAAGGTAATATGCTAGTACATGCAGCGCTCTGAATATGGACTATTGACTGGAAAGGATGCTGAAAAGTTTTTTATGGTTCATTGTTGCAGCAACATTCTTTGCATGGGCTGGAGTAAAGGTACGCTTGACAAACTAGCCTCTGTTGCTGAGACTTTAGAATTAAAGGAACAATTGCAAATATGAGCCCTGATACATTCTGGAATGACTTAAGCTGACCCATGTCAATTTTGTTTCAGGTAATGAGTGACCAGGAATTTAGACATTTTTATGCTTTAAGCACTCATTATCAACCACACACACCAATAAAACTCTGTCATTAATGATAACAAAATATTTCAGGTATTTTAACAATTCTATTTGAATTTATAGTGTTGACATGTTGCTGTTCTTTTATGTGAACTGGCAGTGATATTGTTTCATGCATTCATCACAATTCACATATTTTAATAATAAATAATTAGGCTAAACAAATGTGCCTCTGAATAAGTTCACTTTTTGGTTGTTTGGGGTTTTTCTATTATTATTCTGGTATTTCCAGAGGCCTCTTTTCCTACAGTTTATCAGCCATAGTTGAGGAAGAGCTCTTAAATTATGCAAACTTAGTTATCAAGTATGACTTGATTTTCAAATGAACACTGGTCTTAGTCATTGAATCATAACATAATCTGAAAAATAAAACCTTTAGGAATCAGTTTATGTAATTTTATCTTACAAGGGTTGTAGATATGTGTCCATACATGTAGCGGGTGAAGGCAGAGACCCAGGTTGGAGGTGCAACCAGAAACATTTACTACAACAAACAGGCAGCTTATATAGTACTATTGTATCTTCTTTCCCAGCCAACAGATTTCTGCAGCATCCCACTTCCAGGTGGACAGAATTCCCCTCAATCGGTCAGCCCACCAGTTGTTTATGGGTCATCTGGACATGCTCATGGGCAGTCCCATGATTGTCATGGCAACACTTTTTATCCAAAACACCTTCAGAATATTCAACAAAAGGATTTGTAGATTCTTGTGGATCTTGGGCCTACCAGGCATTGCTAAAGTGGTTTGGAAATGCTGTCCCTAGTAAGAAGAAACAGTTGTTTTAAGTCAAAGGTAAAGCATATAAGGGTGAATACTTCTACTTAGAAGTTGTTCTTTTTTGCTGATGCTAAATAATAAGTTGTTCTCACAGTTAATAATGTAAATCTCATCTTAAAGTACATCCTGTGAACTGGCAACTACCTTTTCATCTATCAGCAACTTAACCGCTTATCACTGCAAACCTGATATGCAACTTCTGATTTACATTTCTAAAAAGATAGTATCTTTCTTCGTCTCGATGTAAGTTTAAGGAAGGCATTTTCTGAAAACAGAATTCTAGTTTTTCACATGGATTGTGAAGACTAACTACATCATTGCCTTGGTTAGGACAATCACCTTTGGCCTTTCTATTGTGTCAGTGCATACCTAGATATGAATGCCAAAAAGATTTGTAGACATGATCACAACAGAAATGGGGATGAAAAGTGCAGACTGAAAGTATACATTAAAAGCACACATGCTTTTCAAATATGAGAGCATACAGAAAAAATTGTGGTTTTAGAAGCCTATCAGACAATACCAGCATTGCCACATTAAAATAAAGAAGCATATTTTGTTTTCAAAAGGAAGACCAAGTTCCATGTTTGAGAATCTACTGAAATGTTTTTCTCATATTTTGTTCTCTGAAAGATTTATTATTTGTTGCAAAGTAAGCAATGTGTTGAAGAACCAGGACAGATATGTGTAAAATATATATATGCCTATTTGTATGTGTTTGTGGCCTGTCCTTTCAAACCATTAATGCAGAAGACTCCCTTGGTTGCACGGTGATTAGACTTGATTGGGCTTGTTCTGTAACAATTTGAAGGAGCGTTATGTGAGCATGGAGGGAGTGGATCGTGTGGTTGCCAAAATTATAGAATCTAACATCTTTGACAATTTTCAATACAGAAAAATGGCTGTATATTTGAATACTAACAAGGAAAAAGTTTACTCTGTATAGTAGCAGGGAACAGGTAGTAAAATAAGGAGGGCTGTAAATAAAATGGAACAGTTAACACTGTGTCATGCAGCTGTTCTTAAACAGATATTCAATATTATCAGGATCTTCCTTTATCAAATATGTAAATGATATAACAGAAGATGAAGAAAATACCATTTTGGAAAGAACTGGATTTGTATTACTGTGCAAAGTTTTGGAATGCAACTAAAAAGGGAGAAATGCCAGCTGCGTGCAACTCTAGGTACCTCATGTCTTTCAGAGAAACCAGTACTTTTGAAAAAAAAATTAAAATGAGGGGAGAACAGTCCCTCAGTCGCTGGGCGAGGCGGCGGTAGCCTCTCTGGAATGCGATGTGTGACAAGGGAGTGAGAGGTGATTGCGGGCACGCAAGAACGAAAACAATCAAGATGGTCTCCACTAGGTCTGGAGCCACAGTCAAGAAGAACAGAGCCTGCCAAGCTAACCTGCCATGGAGACATGCATCTGTCCAGGTGACAGGCTGCAGGGACTGTCTGGCACTCCTGCTGGAGAACAACACCTGTGTGTGCTGTGACCAGATCCACAGTGAGCTTAAAGAGGAAATAGACTGAAGGGTATTAAGGAAAGCAAAGAGGAAATGCCATCATTAGGGAAACAGATACAGGGGGAGGCTCCCCGAGAGGAATGACCCCAGTCAGAATAAGGATGGAAGCCCAAATAAGAACAATGAATGGAGCAAAGTTCAAGCTCAGGGGAGCAGAGGAACTCCCCCCCTGCCCACTGCACCCTGTCCAGTTCCTCTCAAGACCAGATATGAGGCTCTGGTCAAAGAAGGTCAGTTGAGTGAAACTTCCTCCTGGATTACAGGGGAGGTGTTCTGTTCTCCATTCTTACCCTTCAACCCAAGAAGCTGAATACCCTGTGGGGAGCTGATCTGACAATTAAAGACAGAGGCAAAGAAGGCATTAAGCATCTCAGCCTTCT
>BJBW01000020.1:0-16595 GCA_004320125.1 Scolopax mira
GATTTTCAAGACCCGACTGGATGCAGTCCTGAGAGGCATGCTCTGACATTGGCAGGGGAGCTGGACTAGATGATCTCTATGGTCCCTTCCAACTCCAAAAAAATTCAGTGAAATTCCTGAGCTAGAAGTTTCCTCTACTCCTTGGTGCTTTGGAGCAATGGGGGATCCTTCTGTCATTCCTGAGGCCATTTTCACTCAAATCCCAATCACTTCTTCCTCTTTTTATGCCATTTATGTTTTTATATAGCTACACTAGTTGTCTCTTTTCCAAACCAAAGAATCCCTGTCAATTCAATCTCTCTTTATAGCCATGCTATATTTTCAAGCCCTGATTATTCTTGCCATCCTTCTCTGATTAGTTTACACTGGCATATGTGGAAAGCAAACTATGCTTTTTATAGTCTTGTGCTTAGCACACTCTGCTAAGGATGGCCACGACTGAGGAACCAGCTCCCCACATGCTCCTCAGACTGCGCATTGCTTCCCAGGTGGAGATTTATGGAGATCTGTATAAGAACGATGGGGAGAAAAAGTCCTTAGTTTCATTCTTGCTAAGTCCCTCCCTCCCAAAAAGATGTGTCTAAAAGCCATGATCATGTCGAGTCCTTGACCTCTCCATTCACCCAAGATGTCTGACTATTAGGACTTTTACTCCTAATGGTCAGAACTGCTAAAATTATAAGGCTTGAAAAACAAGCTTATAAGATCAGCAGCATGAGCAAAAGGCTCTGCTGAGGGCTCTGCATAATGCCAGTTTTGGCAACTCATGTGTTGTCCTGCTGGCAAGATGCACCCTCTGTGTGTAAGCAGAGGTCAGTAGTAATTTGTTTAATTTCAAAGGATCGGTGCTATTTCTGTTCTGACACAAAATGTCAAAGTGTACATTTCTGTGCTTGACCAGTCTATTCATAGCTTATGTTATGTAAAGAGTGGGAAAATCTTGAAGTCCTCTCTTTTTGTGATTGCCTCAATCCATTGTCCCATCCATGTGTTATATCTCTGGAAAAAGAGACATGCTGGGCAAGTGCGGCAGCATCCAGTTCCCGGGGGCACATAAAATGGCAACAGTGATTACTGGTTTAAATAAATATAGCAACAGTGGTGGCAATGCAATCTATTCCTACAGTGAATATAATTTAACATCCATGTTCAGACACTTCCTGCTATCCATCAATTACTGGATCAGCAAGAAATAATATACTCAGACAGAGCCACTTGGGTAATTGCACTGCAGATAGCAGTTATGGCTGTTTAAGGAGTAGAAAAGTCAGATTGTTAAAAACTCAAAGGAAAGCAAAAAAATCCTGTTTGAAAAGCTCAGATTTTAGTCTTTTACAGCAAGGACTAAATGATTAACAACTTTTTTAAAAACAATTTTTTTCACATTCAGAATTTCTATAATGTACACCTGGCAGCTGCCTGAAAACGGGAGCATAAAGATCAGCCAAATATGCTTTTTCAGTGCCAGTGTCAGGCTCTTATCTGCAGTCCTTTTAATGAAGCACACCACCAAGTCACTGATAACAAAGTGATGGGATTCCCATCATTTCTCTTTTGTAGTTATCCCTCAAGCAATCGCTGATATTAAGTTTCATCCTGTCACTTTTTGACATTTTTTAATCACTTACTTTAACCATCTTAAATATTTTTTCAGATTCTTATTGTATGAGAAGAATAACTATATATTTCAACCAGAGCCTGAGACTAGGTCTTTGCTGGTCTTACAAAGAAGATAGTTCAATTTGGTAATGTATTTAGTGACATCCACTAGCTGACAGGCTTAGCTGGATAAAATTCCCAGTGGGTATCACACTTTATTGAGGAGATACGTTCTTTTCATTCAATATAAAGGCAAAAAAAAATCTAAGAGACAGAGAATCAATATAAAACCAGGAAAGCAAAACTAAGGGAAAAGTATCAAATTCCTTTTCAATAAAATGATTGCTATTGGAACTAGAAGAGGAAGGTGTGAAAGGTTATTGCTGCTCAGATTGCACAACCTAATGCCTAGAGAAATTGGTATCGTCTCTGGCCAGCAAAGGCCCTTTTCTCTCCTAGACAATCTTTGTGTGTGCCAACAATGTTGTTCTTGCCAAAGAAGACAAAGAATGGCTACAAGACCCTACTTCTAGAACATTTCCTCCTCTGTCAAACCCCACATAACTGCAGCTCTGACTTAGTGAATTTAATTTTGACTTAATTCGTAGAAAACTATGGCTTCAAATGAAGTTCTGTACTTATTGTGCTTATAACAATGCAGGAGGGACTACTTCTAACCCTGGGGCAAACAGACAGCAGAGAGAAAAAGGGGAAACAGAAATGTATGATCAAAATTCAAATAATAAGCAACAAAAGGCACATCCTTGGCCCTCAGCACATTCCCTGTCCTATGTCTGCTGTTCATTACAAGAAATTAGATATGAAAGTTCTTACAAGATTTGTCATGGTGTAGGAAAGTGTGAAAGTTTAATAGCGTGGATCCGGGCTATTCCACACTGCACCACTTTGGCCCTAGTGTCAAAGAACAATACCACACAAACTATTTGTCAATGTAGACATGTGCATTTTGTTCCTTTTTTTTTTTTCCTTCAGGTCTCTGCCTTACCTTGAGCCAACAGGTGTGCTCATGCAGCCTGTGAACTCTGTTCAGTGTTTGGCTTTCTAAAAAGAAAGATTTGAAAATTTCTTCATAATTGCACACTTACTGTTTCTCACACTCACGAGCGATTTGTTGTTTTAATTATTTCTTTTCTAATTATTTTCTTTGTATATTAACAAAGTGCTCTTGTTCCCATGGTAAAATAAAATATGACAATCCTTCCTCTAATGCATATTAATCAAATTGTGTTCTTAAAAAGCAGATAGATGCATGAGTTAAAGCTCTGCCTGAGGTAACCTTGGTTACAAACTGAATATATACATTTGATTTTTTCCAGTAATGATTCTACTTTTTGGAGGAATAAAGAAAGCAGAATTGCTTGTCACCATCTTGAAGATAGTTCCTGTGCTCCTTGCTTGCTAGGGAGGTGTGAAGAGACAGATGAAGCAGGCAGGAGAGTAAGACTCTGGTAACAACGGGATGAGTTGAAGATCTCTTCTTGTTCCAGTATGGAGTCCAGGATTGCACCTTAAGTGTTGTGTTTGTTTACTAGAGCCTCCCGGGAGTAACGTGAAGCACTTATGCTTGGATGTTTCAGAATCCCAAGGTCCATCAATACAACAATAGATCTGCCTGTGCAAATTATGTGACCAGAGCACAGTAGAAACTCTCCTCTTTAAAGTCCACATTTTGGATGATTCACCATGAGCTTTTACCAATCTGCCTTTTTCTGCTTCCCTACCATCCATTTCATCACTCCACACTAAAACTGAGAGATAACTACTACCATAACTACTTTTTTTCCTAGATCTCGACGTGTTTTCCCCATGGAAAGACAGTTTAAAGACAATTGTGCTACCTGCCTTAAATCCTCCCCTGCTTTACTTGGATGTAGAAAAAAGTATCCCAGTAAGTAAAAATCTGTCCCAGTGTGAAATTCTGGCCCAAGCAATGCCAGAGGCAAAATCTTATTGCATTCAACCAGACACATGGTTCTATTCTGCACTTTAAATACAAGTCAAATGGAAATTTAATTATATCTTGTTGCACTATTACAATCCACTATTTATTTACTCTGAACTATTGACCTTCCCCTGACATGTCTCAAGCATCAAGGTGTTGTTTGTTTGATTTAATTGCCTACAGGCAAGAGAATCCAATGTGTTCCTCTTTGCCTTGATGATGCAAGTGTTATTAATTGAGAGCAGCTTATTACAACACAAAGCACGTTGCTGTGGTAGATGGGAAAGTCAGGCCAATATGTACAATCCTGGGGGATGGTGAGCATCTTTAAGTTTTTAAGGAATCGATGCAAGCTAAAAAGCTGAAAGGCATGGCTGTGGTCTGTGAGCGGGTGTATACAATGATCACAGTCCCAGAGGGTAGCAAGGAGGTGTCCTTCATGTCCTGCTGGGCATGTCCTTCATGTCCTTCCCTAAAGGCATGTCTTTTCCCCATAGTACCCTTATTAAGGAGAGACGAGGCAATGTTGTTTTTCTCAGATTAATGTTTTGCCATCATCAGCATACTCCTGAATTTCTCAGTTTTATCAGGTTACAAGTAATTACCATGCATTGCATCACCTGGAGTGCCATTATGCAAATTTGCATATGGCTTGAATGCTCTGCTTAGACAAATATTTATCATCCTTTAAAGCTTCTCTTGGAAAAGAATAACATACCTTCTGTTCTCCCTTATCACTTCACATGTACTGTGATTTAAACAGAAGCCACAGCTGAAGGGAAGGTCTGCGGAGAAAAGGTCTGGTGCCTCCAGAGAAATTCCTTTCAGAGTTCTGTAATAAGAAGACAAAGGCAAAAATCATAAATAAATACCATACAAAAAGAAACATATAGTTTAATGGTCCACATTGTTCAGAATTAATTTAACTCTTTTCTCCCAACTTCTACTCTGTGTACTCTAGGGCTGCTTCTGAGCCTGAGAAAGAGGGTTTGATAATCACTGCAGGAATGTTATTACACAGCAAGACTTTCTCCCATCAAGGTTGCTGAAACATTTGTTACCATCTGAAAAAAGCTAGGTGTTATCCTTGCCACTACCAGTTCCTAAACCCTCTCAGTGAATGTTGATAGAATAAAATAACGTAATTGAAAGTTTGCAAGATTAACAAGCAAGAAGGATATGGTCTTAATCAGGTTTCCTTTGAAGGTATTAAGGATTATTGGCCTAAGAAGTGAATGAGGACTAGCAAGGGTACTTCTGGCCAAAAAGTAAGCAGCAAGTACACAGTTGCCATCTTTAAGTCTCTGGAGTTGGAGCACAACTCATTTGGAGACCAGTCAAGCCACACACTGACAAGTGCAAACATGCACTTAGTTTTGGTGGAAAGAGAAGAAGCAAAGAGAGAGTTCTCTTTTATTAACGTTTTGGGTTTAGGCAAGTTTCAAACTTCACTTGAGAATCGATCACATCTTGAAAGTGCAGACATTTATTAGCTCCCAATCTTGGCTTCTTCTGAATGGGCACTCTGAGAAGGACACTGCACAGGGAGATGGCAGAGATGGCAGACACAGGCTGTGCCTGCTTGGTGTGCCCTGTCCATGCATGATGGTTGTGGCTTCTGTGGAGGGTCAGAAAAAGCCCTCCATAGGCAGTGATGAGCTGCTACATTTGGAATTGGAGTCTTGAAAACATTTCTGTTGATTGGGTAGAGAAGTACTATGTGATGGTGAATAAAATAAACATTCACCACCGACTCACCTGGGTAGAAGAATTTCACTCATACAGAATGACCAAATTGCTGTGGGCCTTGTCTACTACTCTTCTCATGGGGCCTTGGCAGCACAGAACCAATGCATTAGTTGGGCACCACATGTCTCCTTGTCATTGGAGGATACCACGTAAATTTTGGTGTTGAAATCCCTGTTCTGTTTACCTGCACAGACTGAATATAAGCCAGAATAGCAGACTTTTACTTTTCCCCCAGTTCTTGCTTTCTCTTTCCTACAGAGCACTACAAAAGATATATGGTGCCTTCCCAAAGACACAACATAATACAGCTTCTGATTAATGCAGGACCAGCATCCAAGAAACAGTGGAAAAAAGCAGCATTTTTTAAATCATAGGAAGAAACTAGCTTAATCTTATGGAAATCAGTCTGATCTGGTATAAAAGTAGGTAGGTAAACCAGGGAAGGATATTTTGTATCATAAGAAGGGAACTTAAATTCACTTCCAGAGTCTAGTGATCGTTATTCTATCAGCTGAAGCAAGAGATACAAAGACATACACATTCAGATAGCAATTTGAGATGCCTTGAAAGGGCTTTTGGTTGAAAGGGTGGTGGTGGGGAAGTCTTTGCTAAGTAGAAATTAGTAAAATAACGATTTGTTAATTTTTACTTGTTTTTCCTTAATTGTTTTCTTTGTCATGTAAAATTTACTACCCAACTTCAACCACAACAAGTAGTATGTTGTTAATGGCTCACATAAATCAGGTAAATTAGCTATTTTTACCATTTTTCTTCTTGAAAGCTTTAAGATCAATTTGTGTTGTCTGCCCAGTTGGAAGATAAATGTTTGTGCCTTTGTGTGTTGATAATGTGGGAACTCTTGTATTAACCCAGCTTTTTCTTAACATATGATTTTCAAAGAATCACAGAATGATATGGAGTTGGAAAGAACCTCTAGAGATCATCGAGTCCAACCCCCCTACCACAGCAGATCCACCTAGAGCAGGTTGCATAGATACATTTCCAGGTGGGTTTTGAATGTCTCCAGAGAAGGAGACTCCACCACCTCTCTGGGCAGCCTGTTCCAGTGCTCTGCCACCTTCAAAATAAAGAAGTTCCTCTTCATGTTTAGATCGAACTTCCTATGTTCAAGTTTGTGCCCATTACCTCTTGTCCTGTCACTGGGCACCACTGAAAAAAGACTGTCCCCAACCTCTTGACACCCACCCTTTAAGTATTTATAGGTGTTCATCAGATCCCCCCTTTTTCTGTCCCCCCTTTTCTCCCCCTAAAACTGTCATGTTCACCTGCTCCAGAGGTACCAGACCCTCCTTTCCCTTAGTACTGGGATATGCTCAGAGCTATGCGCTGGGTATAAAAGTGCTTTAAAATACTGTCATTTTCTTAAGTCTCTAACTCCAGTATTGAAGGAAAATCAGCACAAACTTTCAAACTTGGCAAAGTATTATTGCCTCCTTCTTTTTGGAGGTACCTTATTCCAGAAACTTTAAAAAGATCCTCATTTTCAGACGGAAGATGCTGACCTTGTATCACCTTAAAAACTGGGTTCCTTTGTGGTTGGTTGATAAGTGATTTCACCACAATCATTCAAAGTAAATCCATACTCTGTTTCAGACTAGTGAATGTCCATGATAAAACCAGACGACAAACCCTGATTAGGGAAGAGCAAGTAACTATTATAATCACTGAACAGCCTCTCTTTTTACAATGGAATTAAACAGTTCCACCTTTGTTAAACCAAATTCTGTTCTGGTTTTTGTACTTCATGTTACTTCATGTACTTCAGCTGGCTTGAAATTCGACTTGATAAACAATGCTCTGAGGAACAGTGTGTCCATCTCTACTGCTTCCATCACCGGGAGTCGAGAATATGTCAAGATTTTGGGGTTAAATACTGCCTACTTCCTCAAGTCTGTAATGTGCAAAGAATCTGTGCCCAGGTTTCTCCTTTGACAGAAGCTACCTTGTCCAGCTCAGAAGTAACTAATATATAAGTAGTATAGTTCATTAGGGCCTTGCACTTGCAAGGCAGAGCCTGTACAGAGCAGAGCCTGTACATTCCTTCATCCAGCAAACCCTGCCATATAGATTTTCCCACTTACTGCAAAGAATGTAATATTTTTGCTCCACTAAGCACTTCTGATGTTATCCCAATAAAGTCAAAATTAATTGAGCAGTAAGGAGGAAATTTTAACAATGTACTAAATCCAGCCAACAGAATCTTCTACTTTCCCAGTAAAGACCATAGTGGTGGTTTGTGATACAGTCAAAGAGCAAGTGCTGTCTACGGGGCTGGTGTCCACTATGAGAGAGCAAGAATTCAGACAGATCAATAACATCCCCTGCAGCCAAAGTCATGCTGTGGAGTCCCACCAGTCTGCTGATCTGTTGGCCAGACCTCCCCACTATAAACTACATGAAGCACAGATCTAGAACAACTAGAATGGATAGCTAGGGTGCTTAACATATGAACTTACTAGAGGAGGTTTAAATACATGGTATATGGAAAAAAAGACCTAGCCTCTGCAGGCCACCAAGGTTAATATTCACATGGCACTTTTTCCTCAGTAGCATAAAGGTAATCATTACTCAAAGGTGAGAACTGGAAGGCTCAGTTACTGTACTACCACACTGCGTGCTGCCCAGCACAGACAAAGCTACCATACGTTTCCTGGTTTGGAATCAATTTATTGTATTAGCACTCTTAGAAGGTTGGCTGCTATTTCAGGTGATATTTCTCCTGAGAGAGAGAAATGAAGTTAGAAAACACCATGTTCATCGCGTAGTGTTATTAAAGAGAGCAGTTTTGGGGGGTGATTTTAAGTCTGAAATTATTTCAAAACTTCATTTGACTCTGGACAATAAATATTCTCTTCTGTTATTCTTTTGTTTTTCAAGAAAATGTGGATTTTCATTTCAAAGTTAGCAGAATAAAGAACATAATCTTTGTCATATAATCAATTTCATGGGACAAAACTTCATTGTGAGTTTGCCCTTTTATTCATTCTATTGTGACCGTGCACTTTTATATTTTGTAGAATGCCAGTGGTCATTTCTATTGGGACTGGATTACATAGCAGACTTAATAATTAAATTTCCATTAATCTAAATTCATTGTTTCATTCTACCTTCTAACTTAATTTCTTTGGAATAATTTAACTCCTGTTCACACAAGTAGAAGTGGTTGTAAAGCCTGTAGCATGTTTTTGAGACCGTGCAGAACAAATTCAAAGACCCTCTGTCCCTTTTTCCTTCCTCCTCTCCACACACACGATTCAGAAGGAGAAAACGGTGCTCCACCTCAGAAAGGAAGGAAGGAAACTTTAAAGGGAAAACATGTATGTACATGCAACTGTAGGATAAAAATCTGCTTAAGATGCACTATCACGGTGCAGTCTATGACTATCCTACTTTGACAGATAAGCCACAATTTTCAACTCCATCTCCCTGGCCTCTACAGAATTCTCCAAAGGCCTGCTATCTAAACACAGGAGACCAATACCAAAGTTTATTTCCATCCATTGACTGTCAATGGCACCCTAAACATCTGCTAGGCTGTGGAGCTGATGAGCAGTTAGAAAAAGGTAGTTTCCTTAAAAATTAAAAGAGACCATGTCTAGTAAATTATAATATTTAATATGAATGCATGTAAATTTATTCCGAAAACAAGAAAGATTCTTGTCAATCTCTGTCTATTAAAATGGTCTCCAGCCTTACCCATGGTCAAGACCTTGGAGTAGGACTCTGCTGCCAACAGCTCCATCTACGCATAACATCAGTGTGTATAATCGTGCTCTGAGAGGCAACACAGAGGCCCTTGACCAATCCCAGAAGCTCTCAGATGCAGAGGTGTTTGGGGATCACAGATCTGCTACATGGGATCCTGCTGGACTATTTTGAAAACAACATCAGATAGTGCAGATTTCTTGCCAGGCATTTCTGTTTGGTTTGCCAGCTATTCATACACTTACGGGAAGGTGTGCACCACCATTACATACATCATCATATCCTCTATTTTCCCACCTACCTTTTCCTGTACCGCAAGCTGCCTCAGGCAGGTCTTTGATTTGTCTCAGCCAGGCCCCTTTCTCTGTCCCCTTTGACCTGGGACATCCTCCAGTCTTGTACACAGCATTTCTCCTTGATGTGAAAAAACTGAAAATGGACCACAAGAGACTGGTTAATGCAAACATCAGGAAAGACGTTGTTTCTTAACTCAGTTGGAAGAACTTGTAAGAAATTCAGCTTCCTGCTATCTTCAGTAAGTCAACAGGTATTTCCAGAGAAGAACAGGGATAAGTGGTTCTGGTGACCCTTCTTAGGAAGGACACTTAAGTCTTGTACCAAACAAGGCATCTCTGATCTGCCACCACAGGAAAATATTTCTCATCCTATAAAACCCAGGAAAAATATTTAGCACTGGGAGTGGCTCAGAGAAATAAGATTTTTGTTGTGCGAGAAATGGCAGCATTTTGAAACAAGTTTCTTCTCTGAATTAGATTGTTCATGAAGAGTGTTAAAACCTGTGGGAAAAAGAATGTCTATTAAAAATGGGAAATGCCAGCTAAAAATGTTGGCATTTTCAATATAAATGAAAGTATTCCATTTGCTGAAAGAAAATCAATTTGAACCTGGCAAATGGAAGGTGTGTTCCTGTGACTTATTTTTGAAATATTTGCTCCAATTTTTCCATTTCTGTTTCATAATCAGATTTGTTTTTTAAATAACGGGAATTGAGATTTGGTTGGAGAAATTATTTACCTGTGTTACAAAATCATGTTTTCTGAAAGGAATTGTTTGGTGTCTGTAGCTTCAAGAAGCCGTGAACCCAGCATAATGATACATGCTTGGTGGGGACATGCATGCCTCCACACAGATGCACCCCATTCTTTCCTGGACAACCCATATAAATCTCTGATTCTTAGAAAAACTGGCTTTAAGTTTCATTGTGTCAGGCTCCCAGCAGGGTCTCTCCACCTCACTGCAGCAGATTTACAGCTTGTATTAAGCTTTACTGCTCTGCAGTATGTATGTACTTGCAAAGTTAATTCTGGCACTGAGATACTACTGGAGTCCTAATTTAAGCATGGGAAATATAGCTGGAATTGGAAATGCTTCTGAAACCACCGTGAACTCCTGAAGTGTGCCTACTGTTTCTGTAAATTACATCTGCCTGGGAGATGTAACGCTATATGCTTTGGGATTTGTTTTATTTGGCTTGTTGTTTGTGTAAGGCTAAGACCATAAGCAAAATAAAATCTAACTAACTGTAAAGTTCAACTGCGAAACAAAAAGCAAAGGAGAAACATTTCTTTCTCTGTGTCTCCAGGTGGAGGGCTATTTCAATCAAGATAATTACTTTCCTAATTTTTTCATTGTTCTTTGGAAACAGCTAGCAAGCACAGCCTTCCCAAGATGCAAACTCCTGCCCCCAGAAAAAAAAATACATTAAAGAAAGAAGCCCCCTTTCCTCTAGACCCACAAGCTACAGGAAGCACCTTGAGTTCAGATTTGTCCTGAGCTTTTTCAAAGAAGATTTTGTCAATTTAAATTCCCTTCATGCCCCTCAGTAGTTAGCTTTCTCCTGTTTGCAGAAGCTACCCGCTCACCATTAGCATGATATGAATATTTTTCAGATGTCAGCCTTCACCCTGAGTAACCGCACTGCTAAAGCATCTTGACTGTGGCATTGGATGCAGAACACAGAGTGATTTGATTAGGTTACCTTTTAAAAACCTGATATGGGCAACAGTTTTTATATTATCTCATAATGTGAAAACAAAATGAAAGTCTGAAATTAATAGACTGGAGAATTGCATCAGCTGCATGAGAGATAGGCTGGCACTGCAGTGTGCTGTATTTAACCTTCAGATTCTGGAAGCATAAGAGCATGCTGACCACATACAGCAGGGCTAATGGCTATTCTCAGGCTGGTGTTTATCAACGAGGCTCACAGTGTTTAGGCACAACAGTTTATAATACATCAAACACCTAAGCTAAATCAATGGATTAGCGAACCAGGAGGCAGGTGAGAACAGCCTGGAGTCCTACGGCAAGACAGCGAAACTGCTCTGTGTGTGCCTGTTTTCCCCCTCCAGACTGGCTGGTTGTGCTCCTGAGTACTGTCAGCTCCGAGACACAGGGTGTCTCAGGTGTACACCCCAGGGGTGACAGAGGAACACATTGCTTTTTTCAAATGTAGCATCTGAGCAGAAAGTGATAGAGGTATGTCAAGAGACAGGAGAAGGCAGAACACCACGGAAGTGATCATATGGATTATTGTCACTACTGTCCCAAGCACATAACATTCACAGCTGAACAGACACCACATTGTGAATCTGAAAGAAAGAAAATAGCGGAGCCATCTCAGACCCATGGAAGTCATTCATTGTTGTGATATACATATGATGGGTCTTGGAGGGGTGAGAGCAGCATGAAAAGAAAGTGTCATTAACAAAACAAAACTAACTTAAGTTGTACTAAAAATAGACTTTCTTAGTTCACATCAGCAAGAGAGTTCACGCCAAAGGTCTGTGATGAAGTATATCTCTTTGAACAGGGTAACTGCAAATGCTCATAAACCTAGCTTTGGCACAAATTACAAGATGGATCCCGAGAAGTATATCCTTTGTCAACACTAGGGACCTAATAATGATTAATAAACACTATTCATTCCTGCTTTATATGGCTTACATTTTCAGACTAAAGCCATCTTTCTAGGGAACATACTGTTAAAGATATTGATTCATTCAAGTTTTCTCACTCAACCTCCCTATGTGAAAAACAAGGTTCATTGGTTCGAAAAATCAAGTTTACAAATTCCTTGATAGCCAGAGCCTCACATTTGACAACAGACTTTGCAGAATCTTAAAATCACAGAATCGCACAGGCTGGAAAGGAAGCCTGGAAGTCCTCTGATCCAACCTTCTTGGGACACATGCTCGACCAAGGTCTGAGCATCTTTACGAATGGAGATTCCCAGGCTCTCTGTGCAGCCTGTGGCAGTGCTTTGCTGTAAAAATTTCTGTACACATTTCCTTTTTCCCTAATGCAACTCATGTCTGTTGCCCATTGTCTTTCATAGACCACCTCCACAAAGAGTCTGGCTTCTGAGCATGCTCTAGTTCTAGACACTAAACAAGATTCCCCTGAGCCTTCTCTTCTGCAGGCTAAACAGTCTCAGATCTCACAGCCTCTCCTCATGTGTAAAATACTCTAGCCCCTTCATTATCTTCATGGACCCTCACAGTATGCCCATGTCTCTCTTGTACTGGGCAGCCCAGCACTGGGCACAGCACTCCAGATGTGTCTCACCAAGGCTGAGAAGGGGGAAAAGGATCACCTCCCTTGACCTGATGCTTTTGCTGATACAGCTCAGTACATGGAAACTGCCAGGGCACATTGCTGACTCCTGTTCTGTTTGTGGTCCCTCAGCTCCCTGTCTGCAGACCTGCTTCCCAACTGGTCAGATGCAGCCTGTCCTGGTGCATTGGATTTTTTCTGCCCAGGGGCAGGACGTGGCATTTGCCTTTTCTGAGCTTCATAAGGTTCCTGTCAGCCCATTTCTTCAGCCTTACCAGGTCCCTCTGAATGACAGACCTACCCTACAGCCTGTTGACTAGTCCCATCAGTCAGGCAAGGTATGTATTTGTGCTCATTCCTGGTTGTCAAAGGAAAAAATTCCAATCTGAGACCAGATCCTGAGAAAAAAACAAAGGAAACAAACAAAATAAACACACCACACATCTCCTACAGTTGTACACCACCTGAAAAGACATTCCTTGAAGAAAAATCTCTGGATGAAAGGCGTACATCCAGAAATTACTTCCTGCATCCAGATCTGATGCTATCACCTGAAGATATCATCTCAAGACCTTCAGTTGTCTCCACTAGTGAAGAGTGGGAAGATGTACACTAAGCACATGCAAGGAGCACTCAGTGCTGAGCACTGGCTCCACTTGTGTCATTCCCTGTCTCCTGAGCTTTGGTTCAGCAGGGATCAGCCTATGTGTACCCTGTGTCCCCACCTTGCTGCCTGCTGGTGTTTCCCAGCAGGTCTGTGCTAAGGTCCTGTTGGCAGGCTGCAATGCAAGACAGAGCCACTGAGCACTATTTCTATACGTCCAGGAGAGCTGTACTCTCTGAATACCGATTTCTCTCTCCTTGCTGTTCTCTTTTCTCTTCCTAAGGTGTATCTGAGCAAATTCACTTTCCTGACAAATTGCTGTCAGCCGCTCAGCATTAAAAGTGAGAGCTTTTAGGTGACAATCAGCATATTTTTCCAAATGAATTGAACAATCAAGATAATATAAAAAGCAAGTAATTTTTACTTACATCACATTTGCAGGCAAAGTGGGGGGTAGACATTAGAAATATTGAAGACCATGAAGGTTAACAATACCCAATTTTGCACTGTTGGCAGAATATTTGTACTTAGGCAGAAAAATGAACATTTTTAGCATAACCATACTGAGATTGTGATTCAATGAAACCAGGAAAGCCATGGAACAGGAAGATAATGCTAGTTTAATCTATGGCTTGCAGAGACTGATTTCCATTGAGAGTAAAGGCAGGAAAAATGTTAATGTAATTACTTTCCTTTGGAACAATATGGTCTAAGTGAAATAGCATATCTTTATTTGCTGCAGTGTTTTTCTGTATAACAGTCAATAATGTCAGAAAGCCAAATATTTGGATGGTAGGAATATGCAGATTTTATTTTATGATACAGGAGAAACCCTGCATAATGCAGAAGCATCTTTTCTACATACTGTACTTCTGAAACAAATGTCTGACCACCGTCCAAAAATTATTTTGCTTGTCCCTTGCAATTTAAACACTGACCTGTATGGGATCTGTTATAATTCTGTGGCTCTTAATGACGTGCCCATTTCCTACAGAAGACAGAGATTTATGGGAAGAACAAATACTGTAAGAAGCAACAGCCTTAAATCAATTATTTTAACAAACTATAAATTAATTGTCATCATTTTTGTATAGTTTAGAGGTCACAAGAGAGATCTGATGACTTAGTATGATTTGCTGCAAAGCACAGGCCACAGCTCAAATCCTAAAGCTGACTTACACACCACAGTTAGTTACATATCAAGAAAAAAAGCGCTCTGAATTTCCACTGGTCGTGCACAATGTCTTTTAATAGTGACAGACTTTGTAGGATTGCTTAGAAAAAAAGGATCTGACAAAATATCAGAATTTGGGAATTTATTGGGATTAGGTTCTCCATGGAAACTATGTTATGTTATGCAACTGAGAAGTGATGTAACTGCCAGGACACCTGGTGCCCTATCACACCAACCATCTTTCAGGCCTTCCAAATTTTTCAGGTACTTTCTCAGCTAAATGGAGCTGTCCCCTCAAACCCTGCCAGCGGCTGGCACTGGGACTGGCAATGGCACTGTCAATCGCCAGGCCCATTTCAGGTGTAGCCTCCAGATATATAGAAATTTCAAGCTCCCCTGCAGCTCTCCAAGTGAACTGGGAATCCTAGTCATGGTCTCAATGATAACTGAAGCCAAAAGTAAATCTATCGGATTTTAGAATTTGTAATTTGAGATGTTTATAGTTTTGAGCAAACAAGATGAACGCTCATGGGAATGTGAACAGACTAATACAAATTATTTACATTTGAAAACATCTTTTCAGCAGGAAAAGATTCAAAGCATATGTATTTTATCTTGGTTAGATCTTCATGAAAACAAATAGCGTAAGTCACCTATAAGACTGCTGGACTTGCAAGAAAATATTAAGTGACTTTTCTAGCAGAGCACAGTTTTCTGATACTAATAAGTTTTGTGCAATCTGTTGGCATGGAAAGATGCTTCACTTTACAAATTTAAGTATCTACAGTCACATGCTTTTTTCTTCCAACACAGTGAGAACAATGCTATACTGCACATCAAAGGCTCATTTGCATGCATTGCCTCATTATTTTACACCTGCTGAGGACCCCAACATTTTGCTTACTGTATCAAAGAAAGATTCAGTCCTTGAAAAGGCTTTTACAAGGTCTGTAAAAAGAAATATCCTCAGGCACACACCTTTTTGAAATAAAGGGAGAAGCGTATCACATGATCTGCCTTGGATGAAGGCAGATTAAGGTCTTAGTTAAATTTTCAAAATGTCAATAGCAAGAAACTTTTAAGAAAAAGCTTCTTTCATTTAAAGCATTACATGACATAGATTAAATAATGAAATACATGATCTTTCTGTCTTACTCATTGGTAAATGATTCCAAATCTCAAAACAATATTTTGGTTAAAAAAAGTGTTAATTTTGGATTTCAGTGGCAATTAACCTTCAAGTGATGTATCAACATCAGTCGTTCCTGTAAGACTGAATGAATCAGAAGACCTAAAGCATCTCTTCTCTAACAGACTGGTATTTAAGCAATTCTTCCCAAGTCCTACAATGTAAAGGGCCTGATCTGATAATGTCTCCTTCTGGATCAACACTCAGAGCTAAATAACACCACTGACTGATTTACATGTGGTTGTTGAGCAAGCTCAGGTAGTAACAAAGCAGATGCCTTGAGGGTTGGGCAAGAGGAAGACCACAGGTAACAATGGGGGAAGCACCTGCCCAAATAAAATTTGGTACCTGCCAAGAGGTCTCTGAATTTGGCTTGTGACTGTATAAACTTTGGCTTGGGACTGAATAGGACAATAAGCACAAAGTTGGTCTGTTTCCTGAAAGGGCTGTGAGTGGCATCAAGGGCTAGACGCAGCAGAGACACTCAGAGACAGCTAAGGTTGTGGCTCCAGGGGTCAGAGGCTGGGCTGGAGACAGGGCTGCCAGGCTTGCAGGGGAGGAAAAGGTGGTGGAGAGGGGAACAGCAGAGATCCTTCATTGGAAAACACACGCAGACACCCTCTCACAGCCATACCACATTTCTAGGAACAATGTCCTCAGGAACATGCACAGGTGGACAAAAAGGCCAACAGCATCCTGGCCTGTATCAAGAACACTGTGGTAAGTAGGACCCAAGAGGTGATTGATCGTCCCCCTGTACTCGGCACTGGTGAGACCCCACCTTGAGTACTGTGTCCAGTTTTGGGCCCCCTACCACAAGAAAGACATTGAGGTGCTGGAGCAGATCCAGAGAAGGGCAACGAAGCTGGTGAGAGGTCAGGAGCACAAGTCTTATGAGGAGAGGCTGAGGGAGCTGGGGTTGTTCAGGCTGGGAAAGAGGAGACTGAGGGGAGGCCTTATCACTCTCTACAAGTCCCTGAAAGGAGGCTGTAGAGAGGCGGGGGTTGGTATCTTC